>JAGFPH010002624.1:17936-90404 GCA_018207615.1 Philaenus spumarius | reverse complement strand
GTATCTAACAGGCCTCCCTTCACAAAATTAAATCAAAAATCTATATCTATATCCAAACTCGCACAACTGCTTGCACACATACTCACATACCACACATATAATTCCATAACTACCATACACACAAATCGACAGAAACACATGTATCCCAACTTAACCAATTCATTAAACACTTACAAATAAACATTAAACATCAATTATTAAACTACACTCTTAAACAGTTCATCGCAGGACTCGAAACCCCAAAGCCAACCTCTCACTCGCGACATGTACTTAACCATCCTTGGTTCTTTTTTTACTTGTATAGGCAATTCATTAAATATTTTGGGACCAATATATAAAAAAGACCTCTTAAAAGAAAACGTAATATGCTGCTAATCATCCACACCAATTATTAAATCTACATCTAGTAATCTTTAGTGTATATATTAACTTTTTGAAACCCTATAACATATAAACTTAATTTTGGAAATTCGTTAAACTCACGTAAACAGTTCGGGATACGCGGTAGAATTATATTATTTATTATTTTTGTTGTTTTTACTGTTGTATATAATACGAAGTATGAGTATTTTGTAATAATAAATGTAGAAGATTTGTATAGGTCTATCCAAACCAGTATTCTTAAAGTTAACTTTAAAATGTTTGTCCTTTATAGACAAAAAACAATGTAAGTATTAGGAAGTTGTATACTGAACCCGAATTAAACCATATTTAAAAGAAAATTTATGTTCTCGCAACTTTACTTGGAATTTGTCTAAAAAAACTACTATTTTCCATTCTTGATAATAAGCATCATTGTTTGGTGTGGAACAAAAGATTAACCTGAAATACTGAAAAGCTGTATCTACGACGAACCTCTAAATGTAAACCTTCAAATGAATATAAAAGTTACAAGCAAAAACAATAGACATCTTAATGGATTTGATTATTTTAATAATAAACTAATTGGTTGTATTAATTATGATGTGATTATTTTAGTTATGTAAAAAATATGAGTGTAATTTTGTAAAAAAAAAACTGGGCGAAATATAAATTTTAACAAAAATGGTGATTTTAAAATAGAATCAATATAATTATTGCATGTTTAAAACTTAAATTATTTTTGCATTTTGACTACGGTACTTTTACAAGTTAAACAAATACAGTCCTATCATTTCGTATTTCTAAAGAAGAAATTTATTATTTATAAATTTTTGTTAATGCAATCAGGATTTAATACAGAATGCAGATTTACTAATTTTGATTAAAATATACCTAATTATAAAGCTAATCAATTACCAACTATTTTGCAATAACTAGAATATATAATTACCAGTTGGAAACATAAACAATGCATTAATAATAATGACAGAACTAAGGATTACATAATATTGTAATTCAATTTATAATAGAGTTAATCAATGAACTAATACATAATTTATGCTACCTGGCCTAAATATATTTTGACAGGTTAGAATGTGCATTTAACAATTTCCAAATGGTATTGAAATAAAATACTACCAAACAAGCATTGATTATTATTACTATATAATATTTATATTTCATTAATCTAATTGGAAATTGTGTTTTCGCTAGATTCTCTACGTTTTCCGGGAAAGTTATTTTCCCAGAGAGAGTATTGCAGGTTCCAATCTGCCTGTCCCTAAGATCGGAACTCACCTTTCGGACTATACACAATTCATTTTATTATCGCTTGTACCAAAGACGAATAATGCCAAATAGTTTAAAACACAACATTCATAGTTGACTTAAGTTTAGGTCACATAATATAAGTAAAATGAGTGCTGCAAGAATTATATTTTCAGAAACAAAGATGAAAGCACCGTTGCCTAGATTATTCCTTTTCTTTACCCCCCCTCCCCCCAACCCTTCAACGAGGCATACTGTCCCCTTGCATAACTGAAATATAATTCGCCTATGCTGCAATATCTAATATATTAAAATGATTTACTGCTATATAGTACAGCATCAGTTTTGTTTTAATTCTAACCTATAATAATTTATTCTAACAGGCTACATGTTTATGTTCTAAGAGTATCGTCTCTATTACCAACAAGGTTTCTAAATTAATTGCTTTATATTCTGTAAAGTTTTGTTTCTTGGCTAAGAACAAAATTGATTTTTCCATTTGAAGTTGAAACAGCGCACTAAAGACTACAATTATCGTTGTCCTAGTTTTATCAGTTTGGTTGACACCATTGTTTAGTCTTTATAAAACATAGTAAAAGTGTTTTTGTTTATTTTATTTCAAGTAATACTAATTAAAGAGTCTTTTTTATTTAAACGTTTAGTAAATTGTAAAAACAAATTTACATGCCAGTGTGTGGGTGGTGAGCGGTTAAGATTTTCGTCAAATATGCAGTGATATTTTTTTAATAATTAAGTTTGCTTTTAATATGAAGAAAGGTCCAAAAGTTCCTGTTCTAACTAATAAAAAAAATTTGTTATGTTCATTGGGCATTGTTTTTTCAAAACATTCTCCCTTAAGACAAATGCACTTGTTGGCCCTCACATAAAGTAATTCTATTCCCCTTCTGAAGTACCCCTCTTCTTTGTCCTCAAAATGAGTCTCCACAGCGTTTTTGAGATCTTCCTCCTCCTGAAATAGACATCCACGGAGGTTACGCTTCAAGTTTGGGAACAAATAATAGTCACTGGGGCCTGTAAGGTAGGAGACTGATTTCCTGAAAACCGCTTTGCGTATTGCTCAGAGACAGCTTTGATCAAAAGCCCTCTTCTCTTGCTTTTGATTTTATCTTTTAGCGAGCGCAGGACATTAGCATAATATGCATATGTAATTGTAGTATTTTTTTCTTCATAATCAATCATCAGTATTCCTTTGGAATCCAAAAAATGGTCGCCATCACTTTTCTATCTGATGTCGCAGTTTTGAACTTGATTGGAGAGCTTTTTTTGTGCCGCTGAATGGACTCCTCCTTGCACTCAGGGTCGTAGTAGTGTACGCAAGTCTTGTCTCCAGTGACTATTCGGTCAAATATGGCCTTTTGGTCACCCTCAAACAGAGCCAAAAAATCACGTCAACAGTTCACTCGAGCATGTTTTTGAAATGAAGAAAGATTTCGGGGAACCACCTTGCGCTCACTTTGGCCATGTCCAGATGTTCATGTAACATCTGAGAATTGTTGCGGCCGATACTCCCACCATCAACAAAATTTCCTTTTTCTTTAGACGTCCATCACTCAGCAAAAGCTGCTCCACCTGTTGAATATTTTCTGACGTGACTGCCTTAATCGACTTCCAACTCTGGGGATCAGCTTCTAGCGATTCTCTGCCCCATTTAAAAATCTTTGACCATTTACTCACTGTTGTCTCCCCATAAACTCCCACTAACCGATTATGAATCTCGTTTGGGGCATGTCCCTCTTTTGTTAAAAATTTAATCACTGCTCGGTGCTCAATTTTATCCATGTTATAAAAACATATGTTAACTGGTGTGCAGACGAACAAAGACTAACAGGAAAATTCTGAGATTGTGCCTTCATTAATCCTAAAGTTAGAACTAAACAAAGATAACAAAGCCTTATCTCTCTCTTATTTTTATCATATCAGATCAAGATCTTTTGGACCTTTCCTTGTCTTAAAAATCGCAAAAAATACGTTTCACACTTAGTTTTTGCGCTTTTTAAGACACGATTGTGAAGCCTACACAAAAATCAATAGTAGCTACCAACATATAGGTGGCTGAACGTCGACATTGTATACGAGTAACAATTAATAGTTTCGTATATTTAAGGCAGATGTCTGTGGCAGGCCGGTGTCAGTTTTTCACGAAGGTTTCATAGTAAAAAGACATGTCAATTATCAACTACCGAACCTTTTGCTGTTGTAAATTTTACTCAAATATATCATTTGAAATACCTCGAAAAAGAAGATCAGCCATGAGTCATGAGACTTACATACAGAAATACTGTAGACGTTATACTGAGAACTATTTAGTCATTGACGAAAATTTCCCCTAGTATTAAATGAAATAGATAAATAAAGATCATTAATAACATAAAGATCAGTTATGACGTAGAGAATTGAGTGTGAAACAAGACCAAAGCTTTTCTTTCTCATTTTAGTTTTGTATGTTGTTGTTTTGTATGAATGTAAATGATAGCATACACATTATACCTGGTTTTACCCTGAACCAGTTTACATAAAGAACACCAATCTACATACTGATATGATATACAACATAAATGGCGATCACTATCTTCTGTCTTACAAACAACAACATACAGAGTATGACTAAAAATTAATATAATATCAAAATATATTAAACAAACATTATTAGAGTGTTTTAAAAATACCAGGTGTCTTAAAAGTCCCACTACCCCCCCCCCTCTTTAACTTTTGTGTTTGTTTAAACAAACAAATATCCTTTGGGGAACGATACTAACTTAGCCCAAAGTATCTTTTGAAGCAATCGGAAATTTTGAGTGTCCTCTAAAAATGGGGGATTCGTAAATTTTAAGCCGATCTTGGAAATTTTGTAAAAAATATAACTTACGAAATCGATTTGAAAGCCATTTTTTAGGTCAAGCACTTTGAAATAAACATTTTTTGTCTCTTTATTTTTTTTTCTAAAAACTCTTCCTTTTCGAGATATTAGCAACTTTATGTCGATTTATTTCAACACGTTTAGGGCCGCCATTTTGTTTTGGGTGGTCCGATTTTTATTTTCTTTATGTCATTTTCCTAGTCTTAAATAGACCTTTAAAATGAGGTATCACATGACCATACTTCCCATTTAAAATTTTTGAGTTTCCCCCAAAATCCCCCATTTTTAGGGGACACTCAAAATTTCCGATTGCTTCAAAAGATACTTTGGGCTAAGTTAATATCGTTCCCCAAAGGATATTTGTTGGTTTTAACAAACACAAAAGTTAAAGTGGGGGGGGGGGGGTGGGACTTTTAAGACACCCGGTATAATTCTTTCAAGTTTGTTTTGAAAGACACATTTTGATAGAATAGAATTCCAATGTTTAATAGATATAAGATAAGAGATAAATATAGTTTAGGAGACAATGTGTTGCACAGCTGATTATAAACAGGTGCACCAACATGAGTTTCAAGATATTAGTTTGAAAATTTTACCGCATGTACTTTGAACTATGGATGATCTAAATAACGATTAAGCATATTCTATAAGATGTATTTTTTTAGTAAACCACCTTTAAAAATTTGTGAAACCTATGATGGCACTCACACGTCTAATTTGCAATTATTTCGACATTATGCCCTCGTATAAGTAGTATAAGTTCGTGTAAGAAGTATAAACGCGTGAACTTATTTTTCAAACTGTGACAAATGAAAATGATTTCTGCTGTAGTTACCTATTGTTGTGAGCACGGTGGTTGCGTAATAGAAGGCACCGGCGAACTTCCATTGTTGGCCCGCCTTGTGAGGTTCGGTCTTCAAGACTACTGTCTCCATGACTCGGAAATCATCAGCCGATATGTTGTATTTCTTGATAACCATTTTTTCAATTGCTAAACAAAACGCAAACACAGATAAGTTTTACCAACACGACAAAGAAAGACATTTGAAATTGAGGTGAGTACCTATAACAAAAATATAAATTCTCCTAATTCTCACATAACTAAAAAGCTGAACTTTATCACATGCTTCTTACGTTTTCATATTTCATATAACCACTCGTATTTCGACTAAATGCGTTTAACAAATAAAAATGGGGTAGCTACCCTGACAAGCAAATGAATTCTTACATTTTCTCATAAAATTGTAAACTTTTGTATTTAAAGTGATAAATAGATAAAGTAAAGCAATCTAATTTTGGCATATTTGTGACTAAGAATAAAAACGGGGGAAATACTCCACCCAAAATTAATATTTTTTATAACTTCTCATAAAGCTAGAGATTGGAATTTTTTTCTAAGCAAGGGAAGGGATAGCTCGCTTGCGTCTAAGGGATAGCAACCCTTATAAATTAATATAGATCTTACTAACTTCCCATAAAGAGAAGCCAGAGAGCTTCCTAGAGAGCTGAGATCAGGTATATATTATTGGTAAGTGTTATACAAGAAAGAAAAACCACTTGCATTTCGTTTCCTTGCATCTTAGGGGGACATGGGGTAACTACTATTAAGTATTGATTTTTATACTCCCCAAGAAACTAGATTCAAGAAATTTGGCACATCATTTTACTTTCTCCACCCTATACGTAGTATATGGAGAAAGTATTGTTTTCGTAAAAATGTTCGAATTTGAATTTTCAGTTGAATTATCTGTTTTGGTGCTCCCAGAACCCCAAAAAATGGTTTAGTGCAATTATCTGTGTTGGTGCTCCCTGAACCCAAAAATATTTTTAGTGTAATTTTTTGTTTTGGTGCTCCCTGAACCCAAAAAAGTGTTTTTAGAGTGGTGTCTGTCTGTCAGTCTGTCAGTATGTATACACGACCAGAGAGGACACTATTGGTCCGATTTTCATGAAATTTGGTATGTAGGTACTAAACCCTAATATCTCCAGGCGTTTTTTTCATTTTTTTGAATTTTTAATTTTTATGGGTAATTTACCCCTAAAAACCCATAAAAAACGACAAAAATGCAAATTTCTCAAAAACGGCTCTAACGATTTTGATCAAATGTTCAGTATTTATAGTGCTTCAGATGCCAAACAAAATGACACCACCCGCTTTTATCAAAACTTCGGCGTTTTATAATTATGGGGAAATGTTTAAAAATAAACAAGTTTATGTTGTCAATCTAGCATCGCGGCGGCGGCCGCAGGGGGTAGCACCATGGTAGCGATCACGGCCAGTAATTCAAAGGTCGCGCGATCGAATCCCGCCTAGGACAATAATTTTTTTATACGATTGACGTAGGTAGAATATTATTTTTTTGTTTTGTTCTAAAAAGTAATAAATAAAATGATTGAAAACAATATTATTTTGACTACAGTAAGTTGGGAGAAAGTTTGTGTCAGTTAACTGATACCGTTTATTTAAGTGGTGTAGAAAACAAGCAAACTACTTTCATTTAGACTATTTGCGTCCAAGAGGAGCAATGGTAGTGACTATCCATGTATACAATACATACCTACCCTTACATTTTCTTTGAAGCCAGAAATGATATTTTGAAACATTCAAAATGACAAGTAGAAAGATTAAAATGATTTATTACTGTCATCTAAGGGTGAAAATGGGGTAACTACCCTTACACGAATGTACAAGCTGAGAGAAATTCTTGTTTTGTTCCATAATGTTGATTATCCAATCCAACATGGCTGCCGCTCAACACAAGCTGCTTTCTTTACAAATCGTCCTCTATTCTTATTCAAACTAATTTGCGTTTTTTGTTATGTTATTAAAAAAAAACCTTATCCTTTATTGTTATTTACAAAACATTTCTTATCCTTGTTTTGGTTCCAAAACGTCCTTTATCCAAATGTTAAATAACTTTATAACACTATAATATATGTTATGTATATAACATTGTTATGTTTTTTTTACAATTATACTAACCTTTTTAATAAATAAAGAGAAAAAGTTCGAGTCAATAATGAAATGTATAAAATCTTTAGGACGATAGTTTACCAACATTTTTGCTGGCTGGATAAAGGACGATTTGGAAATAAGCGACTCGTATTCCTTTTTTTACACAAATATAAATATGGAACCGTATCTAAAAAATCGTAATTACTTTGCTCATTTTTCTATGGGTGTATTTAGAAATCAGAGCAAACTGTTTGTAACTTGATTTGTGGCAATAATAATTCTATCAAGTTTGAACTAAATAATTTAATGTAATCAATATTTTAGATAGAATGTACGCAAAGATGTGAATTGTTTAACATAGAGTAGCATGAAGGACAAACTGGTAGAAAAGTGATTTTCCGAACTTACAGACGAACAGCTGAGTTTTTTCTGACAGGATATGGTGTCGGTTTTCAACTTACGTGTAGAGGAAGCCTCAATATTTATTTTAATTCACTTATTCTTATCTAAGAACGAAGCCGCATGATAATATTTAATACGTAAATCTTATTTAGCGTTATAAAATCTCCGCCAGATACATTTGCAACCATTATGATGTGTTAGTAAGGGAAAATTGTATAAATTACTAAAACTAAATACTAATAGTGGAAATAGTTTCAACGAATAAGCTATATCATTTTATTATTTGACGTGAAACAAAAACCATACAAATTATTTTGCCAATTTGGTTTGATGCGTGTCAAATCAAATATTTGTGATAGAACTGCTATAAAATATTCCAGTTCATATTTTTATCGTCGAAATTTATTTAAACAAAATAGAATCATATTGCTTATTAATTATAATTATCGCAAACCTACAATATCTCCTACAATGTCAAGCAATAAACTGATACAAGAAAATATCAAAAGATAACAACAAAAGGAACAATAATAGCAGTATAAAAACATTACGATTTAACTTTTTGAAATAAAAGGATAAGGAGAAATGGTTTGACATGTACAAAGACTATACACAATTCGAGTAGCAAAAACCACAGACAAATTTTGAAAAAAAAAACTAAGTAATTCTGAGGTATATTCTTTAGCAAATGTACGTTCCATAAGGAATGCGCAATAGCCACACATGTATTATATTAATAGCCACACTAAACAACGTATTCAGAAATAATTGATTTAAGGTAGAAACACATATAGCCTTCTGTTATCACGTCAAGTGAGCTCACGTGGTGTCATGTCATCTTACGTCATGGGCTAAAATTGTGGGATGTTGTTTTGAATGGTATTTTAATGGACTAGAATTACATTGTTGTCACCTCACATCACGGGCACGACGTCACGGACTTCACTCGTGAGCTCACGTGATAAATATCTGGGCTCCGACAATTTCGGGGCTCAAGTATTTTCCACTTCAGTTCAGTAAAATTATATTGCACTGATTCCAAATTCAAAAACAGTAGGCCTATTTGTTAAAATTTTGCATTTATATATATTGTTATATGTCAAAAGAAATATAAAAATATTATATATTATTTTATTAGCTTTTTATTTCATACTGATAAACCAAATGGTTTAGAAGATACTACTATTATAAAATCGTCATATTATGTTCCAAAATGTAGGTTTGATTTTATAAAATTGTTGGCCTATTTGTAAAATTTTTACTTATATACATTAATGTAAATCAAATTAAATATAAAAATATTATGTTTTAATTGCTTTCTATTCCATATTGATACATCAAATAATTTTAATCTCATAAATATTATAAAATAGTCAAGTTTTGTAAAATTCAGACATAATTTTATAAAACTGTAGGCCTATTTGTAAAAATTTTGTATCTATATAGGCCTATATTATTATAATACAGTACCTATATCAAAATAAAGATAAAGATATTATCTTTTATTTGCTTTTTATTTCATACTAGCTGACCCGTACGGCGTTGCCCGTGGTTGTTGGTATTTTTAGTCTTTTTGACGTGGTTGTAATTCTTTTTAAGTGTTCGTTGAATACCCGTGCGTATCCTACTGTGGTCATGAAAAAAAGTCTACGCTATTTAGGAAAGCACTGAAAATCGTATTCCTGTAAACTACTATCTAACATGACAAAGCTTTAAATATATCGTTTTAATTTATAGTTTTTACTAACTTTGACTTTCACTTAATTTCATTGACAATGTTGCGAGCACCTACGGCCTTAGAGGAAGCTACGTACCAAATTTCATTCCAATTCGTTCTTATAGGGATTTTTAGTAACTTTGACCCCCCTCCCCAAACCACCCTAAAATTTCGAATTTCTTTTAACCCTTTCTTAGCGAGGGTTTAAATTAGCTGGGGGTCGTAGAAAAGATATTTGAATCACTTTGTAACATCCGCGTTAATTTAGGATGTAACAAACTGGTTCAAATAGAGTTTGTAATTTTAAATGTATAGGCCTAATTAGTATAAGTACCTGGGCGACCGAGCATTACTCGGTATTTTTGTTAATTGTGTTTTTTTTTATAGGAAAATGTATGTAAATACAAATCAGGTAAGTACTGTTTTGTAGGCCTACTCATAACTCGCGAAATATTAGCACGGGTCAGCTGATTTCAAGCTTTAAACAATTATAACCTTTGAGACAAAAAAAAATAAATAAAATTATAGGAGACAGCTGATGGAAATATTATAGGAAACAGCTGATGTTTGTCATATGTATCCTATTGATTTTAAATTACATAACCCCAATGTTAAAAATTTTCAATTTTCAAATGAGTTTTTCAGAAATATACGAGTTTTCCTGAGGTAGTGGTTTTCACCAATCGATTTTTTAGTCCCAAAAGCTTCTAATCCCAAAGTTTCAGCAAAATCCTTCCGCTGGATCTCGAGATTGCTCGTACAAACAAACAAACAGACATTGCTCGTATTAGAGTATAGGATAAGATATTGTTTATAGTATTTAAATATACAATTATATATCAAAATAAAGCTACGAATGTGATATTTTAATGGCATTTAGTTTAATTCAGATGGTTTGTTTAGTTTTCAATAAAATATGTTTAAACTCGTGTATGTTTATGGTTATGCATGGTGTCAAATAATTTGTTTGTTATTATTATTATTGATAGCAAAAATATGTTTTGAAAAGTATTAAAAACTTCATAGTTATGATATATTTTATATAAACAATATTTTAAGCAGCATATCTCTATATAGGCCTATATAGATATTTAATAACCAATGTTTGAGTTGAATTATAATTAATTCTGTAAGCATTTTTATTTGTGTTTGTTTATAGTTTTTCAGTCTAACCTTAAAAAGCTGTTGGTTTTGAAAAGTATTAAAGTGATTATAAATTTGCTAAGTAATGTTGCTATGGTAATACATGTAAACAAACATAAGCTTTTTATACGAACAGCTGTTTTTGTGAGCTATGGTTTTGAGTTCATACAGTAAATGCTGTTCAGTTTCTTCCAAATTTGAAACTTTTTAAACTGTTCTTTACGAATAAACCTTCTATGAACTACTGGGGGTGTCATAAGAGGTCCCAATTTTTGAATTAATATATTAGATGCACCGAACACTCTACAAACCTGAAACTCAACAGTCCTAACATACACATATGTAAAAGGAATACACCTGAGTATCAGTTAATTCTGACACAAAATGGCGGGATATCAAAGAAATAGTACATTTTCGTTAAAATAGTTTTATTTGCTTAAGTGTTACAACATAATTATTGAATTTTAACGATGTTACTAAGCACTAAACAACGTTAGCGAAATAAAGATATAAGTAACTCATAAATAAATTAAATCTATTTGATCCATAAACCTTATTCAAACTGATGTCCATCGATCGCAATGCACTGATGACAACGAAATAGAAAACAGTCATACGCTTTGCTGAACAACTCTCGAGGTATCAACAACAGTTCCTCTTCGATCAACCTCATTAGTTCATCGTCTGTCGCAATGTTATGACAATAAACCTTCTCCTTCAAAAAGCCCCACAGAAAAAAGTCACAGTCAAGTCTGGAGACCTTGGGGGCCAGTCCATGAAGCTGCTGCCACGACCTATCCAACGATTAGGAAGATTTTGGTCCAAAACTGCTTTGGCCACATTAGCATAATGCGGAGGAGCTCCATCCTGTTGGAAAAAAACGTCTTTCATCTCAGGCTGAGAAAGATGAGGAACTATGTGATTGCTTAAAACTGATGCACACCTTTCTCCAGTCATTGTTTGTCGGGATATGTCATACGACAAAACACCATCCTTGGTAACAGCAGCCCAAACTGTTATACCTGTTGATTTTAATTTCTCTTCTTGTAAGATATGTGGATTTTTTGTGTTATAGTAATGACAATTATGCCTGTTTACAGTTCCTGTTTGATAAAATGTCGCTTCATCTGAAAACACGATTCCTTCATGCCATTTGCTATCTACGTCAGTCTTTTCAATTATTTTCGAACAAAATTCCAATCGTCTGTCAGGATCATCTTCAAGCAGTCCGTGAACTAAATGAGTTTTATAATGTTTGATTTTGTTCTTTTTGGCATACCTTTGGACAGATGACTTCGGTATCCCTGTAGCATATTCCACCTTTCTTACTGAATTAGGCGTATTTGGAGATTCCATGAAAGCAGCACATACGATTTCTTCATTTTCTATGTTGGAGGATCTATGGTAATTTTTTTTTGTATTGACCCCGTTTCTAGTAGGATAGTCTTCCACTTACGAATAGATTTCCTTGACGGTGGAACTACACCTGGGTACCTTTCTCTAAAACACCTTATTGCTTCATAATCATTTTCAAAGGCAATAGCCCAGGAACAACATTTCACTTTTTGCTCAGTTGAAAACGGCATGGTACATAAGACACTTTACAATGCAACTTAATAACAAATGCCAATGTTTATTATCAAATATGTTCATTGTTGTGGATACACGCAGTCAGCTGATAGATTTAAAATAGTCTAAACAGCTGTAGCTGTTCCTATTCTAAATAAAAGAAGGATTACCCTTAAAATACGATTGCTGATTTTGTTGTTTTTCCGCCATTTTGTTTGGATCAGTCAGAATTAACTGATACTCAGGGGTATTTCTTTTACATATGTGTTAGTCACGACTGTAGAATTTCAAGTCTGTAGCGCGATCTATACGTCTGTCATATCAATTCAAAAATAGGGACCTCTTCGTGGGACACCCGGTATATAGATTGATAAGGCAAGGACTGAAAAAGAAATGATTGAGAAAGTTATTTCACGGTGATGGTGCGTGACAGGAGTGCACTTTTTAGCATATCACACTAAGTATGTGACAGTGTGACATCACGTGAGCTCATGTGACGTGACAGCAATGTGTTTCTACCTTTACAATATCTCGTTTATAAACATGGTAAAAAAAAAACAAATACGTTTTGTACGGAATGTGTGTTTTTCATATTAAACCGGTCTTGAGAATCGTCTAAACTGGTTTTCTACAATTAATTATAAAAGTATGTCATACAATGTATTCTTTTTAAATTAATCATAATTTAATATTTTAATCTATATGTAATATATATAAAAGCGAAATACCACTCACTCACTGACTCACTCATCACGATTTCTCAAAAACTACCGAACGGATTGAAATGAAATTTGGTATGTAGCTTCCTCTAGGGCCATAGGTGTTCACTAAGAAAGGGTTTGAAAAAATTCGAAATTTTAGAGGGGATTTTGGGGGGATCAAAGTTATTAAAAAACGATTTCTTCAAAAGTACCGAACGGATTGGAATGAAATTTGGTATGTAGCTTCCTCTAGGGCCATGGGTGTTCACTAAGAAAGGGTATGACAAATTTCGAAATTTTAGGAGGTTTTTGGAGGGATCAAAGTTACTAAAATCATAATTTCAGATCTTTTATTATTATGACAATAGTGCTTTTATTATTTAAGATCTATATATATATATAAGCCAAATACCACTCACTAACTGAACACTTAAAAAGATAAAATTACGTTAAAGAGACTGAAAATACCAACCACCACGGGCAACGCCGTACGGGTCAGCTAGTGTTGTATATTTTTACTGTCGAAATTTTAATTGCATTAAGTTCGGTATTCTAACAAAACTCAAGTAATAAAAAACACCGAAGATGTCAGCTTTGTATCGGCAAATAATGTAATATACGGCGCTGAAACGTAAAGAATAACTACTTATAAACACGGACTTATTTCAAATTCTAAAGCGAGGCCTACACCAATACCACTTTGCAGTCCGAATTATGTTCGGTGAAAATGTGTCGGCGAACAAATTAGTTTTCATCAACAATTAGATTTTGAGTAAAAATAAAAATCCAATAGATTTTCAGTAAAAAACGAAAAGTATTTTTTCTCTTGTAACGACTTTCGAAATATTCGATGATACAAATTTGAAACAGCTGCCATTTTGTCAATAATTAACCATTATTTTGTTAATATTACGTGTACAATATCGAACCCAATATCAGATCGATTTCCATAGTTAGAATATTTGTTTACAAACAAAATGGAGGATATTTGGAAACTAACAGTTTTTGGACGTATTTTTTACGCAAACAATTCACTCTTAAAGTTTCTGCATATCTTCTATACTAATATAATAAAGAGGTAAAGTTTTGTTTGTTTGTTTGTTTGTTTGTATGTAGGGGGTAATCTATGGCACTGCTGAACCGATTGAAAAAATAGTTTTACCAATAAAAAGCCACACTATCCCTGAGTAACATAGGCTATAATTCATTTCGATAAAAACCTTTTTTATTTCAATATTTGTAAATTAAGTCGAAAAACTTCTTAGGCTAGTAGTCCAGTCAAATGGTGATTTGGCCAGGAAAAAAATATAGAAGTTTTTTTTTCACTCGTTCTATATGTTTTTTGGGATGCTGAATCCGAATTTCAACTTTGCTACTTCCTACGGATATGGCTTCACACCGAAAATCGCAAAAAACCTTAAAACGTTTGACCTTTTTTCAGTTTTTTGCCAAAAAATCATAAAAATATGCGTTTTTTGAGGTAGACCTTACTATATAAAAATAAAGTAAATTAAATTGCCTACAAAAAACATTCCTCAAATGTATTTTTTGATTGAATCGTTTAGCCGCTAGAGCGCGCTGAAAAAAGGCAAAAATTCCCCACTTTGTTGAAAACCCGGTTTTCTCGTTATTTTGTCGGTTATAAGTTAACACCTATGCTTGTAATGTTGAAAAACTTGGATTCTGCTAAAACCACATTAAATTGCCTACTAATTTCACACCTTAATCACTTATTTTGGCCAAACAGTGTAGCTGCTAGAGCACATTGAAGTTTTATGTCATATTACGCGAAACCGCTAAGTCAAGAGCCCTTCACACAAAACTCAGTAGATACCTATATTATCACTATGTACTTATTAAAAACTATTTATTTGGTCTTTATAATTTATTAATGTAATTACTTATTAATTATATATATATATACATTTAATTGCTACTTATTAATTATATCAACTTTTGTCCAAAGTATGTTTTGGTATTCAGACACAAAATACTTAGTAGGCCTATATAAAAAGTTTCACAAAAACAATTTATTATAAATTTTCATAATAATTATCATAATAAATATAGGTTAGTAAATAAAATAAGAGATGGACAGCTACAGTTTACGACGCTTAGTGATTGAAGGTCCTGGTTGCTCTTCTGAAATATGAAAGGGACATTATTAGCAATGATACTATCGAATGAATAGTTGCATTTTTTTAGTATGAATGCAGTGAATTCAATATTGTATATACCTCTTTCATCTGGAACCACTGCTTGGGCTGTAGGCTGTGAAGGCCCAGGGGTAGGCTCTTCATCTGAAAAATGAAAGGAAACATGATGGTGTTAGGGAACTGCATGGAAATTTAAGATCGTATGTCCTCAACAATAATTGCTGCAGCTGTCTCGACTATGCGACGTCTTTCCACTTTTTCAGAATCTTTTTTCTGTTCAGTGTACCATGCATCGGTGAGAATTTTATATCCAGTGTTTTTAAAACACACAACATGAGGTTCATGTTTACTGACAAATATGTCATTGCCATATTCCTCAATAAGGCGAGTTCTAACTGTTTTCCAGTGTGGGGTTGTCACCTTCAATCTTGCTCAAAATTTTCTCTAAGGTGAATTGGCACTCTTCATCATTACTTTCGAGGTAATTGAATACTGTTTGCAACTGTTCACCTACTTCATCTTTGGGTCGACCACGAGCCCTGCTATCTACGGAGGGGCCATGAATGTGTAGGTTTTTCATGCAAGACAAGTGGTACTGTCCATCAACAGCTACCAAGTCTGGGAATGGTTGTAAACGGTTTATAATGGCTTTACAATATTCATCATTACATTGTATGGCCAGTCTTAAAACATTCGCCCTCACATTCAAATTCCTCACTACAAACACAGGGTTGCGTGAAACTGGGGTCAACTTTTTTTTCGC
Organism: Philaenus spumarius; assembly: GCA_018207615.1. Taxonomy (NCBI): domain Eukaryota; kingdom Metazoa; phylum Arthropoda; class Insecta; order Hemiptera; family Aphrophoridae; genus Philaenus; species Philaenus spumarius. The sequence goes on along the minus strand of JAGFPH010002624.1, from coordinate 74,490 downwards.
TTAATAGTTTGGAGGAATCTCAACCCCACACAAAAAGCTATTATTTTTAAAATGAAATATGGGTTTGCATGATCGAAGTTCTTGACCCTGACTATAACTACCCTCCTCAGCCCTCTTGCTGGCAGCAACAATACATGTTTCTCTTACATATTGCTTCCTGCATACATCATGCACTGAATAAAAATTACCTTTTCATACTTTCTCCTCTTACTAGCATCAACGAATGACTTTAACCCTTTTTCTTTCACCATTGCCTTCGGGGTTCCATCTGCCAACACTTTATCACAAATAGCACAACTTTTATCGGACTAGATACTTTTATTTTAATAACTGATAAAAACAAAGACTCTTAATATTTTGTACACAACACAAGATTCGAAGTAAATTGAATAATAGGGACCTAAGGAAAGGCCAACACTTGATCACAAATAGCACAACTTTTATCGGACGTAGATACTTTTATTTTAATCTATATATATATAATTCAATGTATGTCCGTCTGTTTGTACGTTTGTCTGTTTGTACGTTTGTCTGTTAGTATGTTTGTCCTTTATGCGTTACCAAACCGTCCATCCGATTGCTTTGAAATTTTGCATAGGAACACAGGTTAACCCTGGGAAGGTTTTAGGCCATTTACCGAAGTCCTAGGACATTAGGGCTTCGCCCCAGTGGCCCTCAAAGTTTCAATGTTAATCTTATGGAAGGTCAATCTTAAGGAAGAAGAAGAAAGATTTTGATCAACAACTGATTTGGATCAAAAACTGAATATAATTTTAGGTTAGGCCTACAATGAACTAAAACACCAATTATTGGGCTAATTATTTAAGATATATAAAAGCCAAATACCACTCACTGACTGAACACTTAAAAAGAATACAATTACGTTAAAAAGACTGAAAATACCAACCACCACGGGCAACGCCGTTCGGGTCAGCTAGTAACTGATAAAAACAAAGACGCTTAATATTTTGTACACAACAACCATGGAGATTCGAAGTAAACTGACAGAGAGGGTCCTAAAGGAAGGGCAGGCTGAGTCGCTGAATGATATGAAGCCACCTGAAAAGAGGGGGGAGGCTACTTTTTGTCGGATCCGGTACATTATTATGAATTTGGATCTTATTTACCTACTAAATTCAAAGGAGACCTACATCCTCCCTTGAAAACAACAAACCAACCTGTACAACAACGGTTCTGTTAATATATAATTAATAATTGGTACTTAATTAAAATGATGATAAATGAATGAGTAAATTACATTAATTTATAATTAATAAGTAGTAATTAAATTGATAAATAATGAATAAGTAATTACATTAATTAATAATTGTAAAAATCAAATAAATAGTTTTTAATAAGTACATAGTGATAATATAGGTATCTACTGAGTTTTGTGTGAAGGGCTCTTGACTAGTGGTTTCGCGTAATATGACATAAAACTTCAATGTGCTTTAACGGCTACAATGTTTGGCCAAAATAAGTGATTAAGGTGTGAAATTAGTAGGCAATTTAATGTGGTTCTAGCAGAATCCAATTTTTTTATAATTACAAGCATAGGTGTTAAGTTAAACCGAAAAAATAACGAGAAAACCGGGTTTTCGACAAAGTGAGGAATTTTTGCCTTTTTTCAGCGCGCTCTAGCGGCTAAACCATTCAATCAAAAAATACATTTGAGGAATGTTTTTTGTAGGCAATTTAATGTACTTTATTTTTATATAGGAAGGTCTACCTCAAAAAACGCATATTTTTATGATTTTTTGGCAAAAAACTGAAAAAATGTCAAAAATTTTAAGGTTTTTTGCAATTTTCGGTGTGAAGCCATATCCGTAGGAAGTAGCAAAGTTGAAATTCGGATTCAGCATCCAAAAAAACATATAGAACGAGTGAAAAAAAAACTTCTATATTTTTTTCCTGAAACAAGCACCATCGGAGACTATTTGACTGGACTATAGGCCTAGAATGATAAACCAACACATGTATTTACATTTATTACCATAGCAACCAATTGAATAAAATAACATAATATAGATTTTTGCTAAAATATTTCCATTAACAGCTGATTTCAAAATTTGAAGAAATTATTTTTTTATTTCTAGCTTTTAGGTTAGGGTTTTAAAGTGTAGACCTGAGCCTTGCTGGTTCTTTTAACCATTATTATAACTGCTGTTATAAAATATAAGAAATAATTTAATTTGAACATTTAACATTATTTACCATCTTAGTTTTGAGGTTATTAATCCTACAACTTTATTATAAATAAAACATAACATATGTTTTTAGAAGTTCCATTGTGGGTTGGCGTGCGGAGCACGCAGGGGTCTCCCCTATTCTTGAATAGTCTTGTATACACAAAACAATACAGAGTTTGTAGTATAAACTTTGGATAAAATGTGCCTCCAAACTATTTATTTAAAAATAAATTTCTGTGTTCTTCTTGTTAAGGAAACACTTAAAAAACAACACAAAGAGAAAATAATACTAGTGCCGGTTCTATTGATTTGACCATACAAACAAAATCTTAGTGTAGTTTTTACATTTTATCAACTTCCCATTTTTATGATTTCCGATATTTACATGTTCTACATTGATTTAGCAGACCATAATGGACTTAACAAACGTCTTCATTAACGAAGAAAGAAAACCCAATCAAATAACAATTATTGTTAACTCGATAAAACGAGTTTTCCAAATAATTTGTTATTTAATTGAATTATCCCGAAATACTTGCGCCAAACCACCGAGATTGCTTAGTTTCCACTGGCCTGGCCTTGATCCACCAAGCTGCAGAGTGGGTTGCTATGGAAACCGTGACGTAATTCATCCATCATGCTGTTCCAAATACAACCACGCTACACGCTGTATCTGAATACAGTAGTATCAATCATTAGGTGCTTGCTATTATACGCAATCTGCGATGTTCTCAAACAATAATTGCTATTTAAACTAGACCAATATAAATTACTTTATTTTCAATTATTGCTATTGGAGTCAATTAAACAATGACAACGTAGTATGCGACCATACAATTTACATGTATGTGCAGTACAGCACATTTTCTACTTCATGTCTGAAACAATATAAGACATAATTTAAAATGCCTCCATTTCTGTTAGCATAGCCTTACTGATTGCTACTATAATCTATATTAATATTATAAAGAGGTAAAATTTGTTTGTTTGTTTGCAGGGGGTAATCTTTAGAACTACTGAACCGATTTAAAAAATAGTTTTTACTAATAAAAAGCTTCACTATCTCTGAGTAACATAGGCTATTATTCATTTTGATAAAAACCTTTTCTATTTAAATATTTGTAAATTTTGTCGGAAAGAAATCTTAGGTTAGGCCTATACTCATGAATCATCACATGTATTTACATTTATTACCATAACAACCAATTGAATAAAAAACCAGATAAAACATCTGTTTGCTTAAATATTTTCATTAACAGGTGATTTCAAACTTTGGGTTAGGTTTTTATTAAAGTGTAGACCTGACCCCTGCTGGTTCTTTTAACCTTTATTACAACTGTTATAAAATATACGAAATAATTTTATTTGAACATTTAACGATATTTACAATCTTAGCTTTGGGGTTATTACCCCGAGGCATCATCTGAGAGGGTTATAATCTCACGACAAATTAAGGGTCCGCTCCAGTAAACGAGAAAGCAACCGGAAACGCAACCGCTTCTCACTGTATCCCTATCTAAACAGTGCAATTTCTTATAGCTGAACGCTTTGACATTGCCTCATTTCATACCATTTTATAAGTCTATCTTTTGTAATTGGTTGTTGAAAAAAAAACTGAATATTTTTTATAAAATTTCGGATTCGGCTTGCAAATTATTTTTCATTAAAATGTTTTTATTGTGTTAGGAATATTTACTGTTTCCATACGTTTAAAGTTATTATAATAAAGGTGTAGAATTAATTATAAAATCAAAGATAAGATGGTTAACACAGTTAAATGTCCATTCATTGTAAATACATAAAATGTTGGTACATCAGTCTAGGCCTAATATAAAATAATTATTGTGTGTATTATATTTATTTTATCTGTCTTAACGGCAATATACAAACAATAATTTAAAGTTAGTCCTAGACTTAAAATTACTTTTTTAGGCCTATCCTAAAATTATTGTATATAAGTTGCCGTTAAGGAAGGTAAAATAAATAGAATATACACACAATAATTTTAGGTTAGGCCTAGACTGATGAAATAACATTGTATGTTTATTAAATGTATTTCAGAGCTTGACGATAATAATATCTGAACTATGCCGTATGGAACCGATCGCCTCTTAATTTAAATTGATGACCCAAAGCACATGATTCTTGAATGTATTTACATTCATTGCCATAGCAACCAATTTTTATAACGCTTTTTCGTTACGTTCCAAAAAAACATATTAGAGCGAAGCAAACGAATGCGTTAGATTTTTAATTTTCTAACAACAGAAATACATTTTCTTAAAGGCCTTTAATTTGATGTATCACAAGCCATATGAGTCCATTACAACTTTTGAGATGTGGGTGGTAGGAGGATATAATATATTATATCTCTCTATCTTTTAAATAATATGAAGTTATACAACTAGGCTTACTTCCTGAGCGTAGCGAATTAATGCGTTGGCAGATTTTTATTTCCTTAAAACAGAAATTAATTGTATTCAAGGCGTTTAATATAATGCATCACAAGCCATATGTGTTCATTGCAAAGTTTTGAGAGCAAACTTTGTGGTAGGAGGGATGGGGGTTTTAGGATTAAAGGTCTTCGACGGAAAATAATCGTCCCGCGATCAGATTTTACATATCTCTTTCGGATTTTTAAGTTTTAGAAAAATCACCCTGTTTGATGCAAGGTGTATGAATAGTTTAAGCGTTTAAACGACATTTGTGGGTACCTGAATTATTAATGTCTCAGACGTTAACACAATTCGGAATCGATTTGTATGGAAATTAGTTACACTTCAGGACATGTTATTTATAGCTTTGTGTTTTCAATTTTACTGTACGTGTTGGGTCATGTTTACATGTCATCTTAACATTTTAAACGATTGAAAATTATCTTCTTCAATTTTATATTCTCTCTCGTTCGTTACCTTGTTTTCTATCTCCCTTCGCTTGTTAAGTAAATAAGAACAAACGCAATAAATGCAGTTTTACCTTAAACGGCAAGGGCTCCGTCCAGCCAGCAACACAGCAACACATCAACAAGTAAAATACTTAATATATGAAGTATCTAACCAACAACAACCATGGAAGGAATCAATTATAAGTTGATGGTGTGGATCAGTGAAAAGAGGCAATATTCCCAAACACAGTACTGTATAACTGTACACAGTAGGAATGGAAAACGTTTAAACATTTTAGATCAATTACAGTTTTTATGTAAAGAGTGTAAGTACTTCTAACACCGCTTATTTGTTTCAAAATTTTATCAGCAGCGCTTTCAGGAAGAAAGATGGGAATAAGGTTTATAGCAACCAAAATAAATGGCATCATTTGTATATACGTAGTATATGGAGAAAGTATTGTTTTCGTCCAAATTTTCGAATTTAAATTTTTAGTGGAACTATCTGTTTTGGTGCTCCCTGAACCCCCAAAAAATGTTTAGTGGAATTATCTGTGTTGGTGCTCCCTGAACCCAAAAAAAGTGTTTTTTTGGTGTTGTCTGTCCGTGTCTCTGTGTGTCTGTAAGGATGTGTACAGAGTTGGAGACCATACCAACCTTCCGATTTTGATTAAATTTTGTATGTAGGTGTAGTTCTGGAATATCTCCAGGCATTTTTTAAATTTTTTCAAATTTTTGATTTTTAAGGGGGTTTACCTCCAAAAAATGGTAAAAAACGAGAAAAATAAAAATTTATCAAAAACGGCTCTAACGATTTTGATCAAATTTGGCTTATTTGTAGCCTTTAATGTACCCTACCATACGCAAAAAACCGCATCTTTCTAAAAATTCTCGTTTAGGTAATAATAATAAATGATTTTTGGGGGTTTTTGGCCAAAAATGGGGTTGTTTTTCAAAACCTATTTTCGTGCATTTATACATGACTAATTGACATGTTTGGTGCAAATTTGTTCGAAATCGATCGAATAGTTTAAATAATAATAATATAATATGGATGTGTGTTACATGCATCTAATATTTTCCATGGTAACATTTTTATAATTTTGCAATTCTAAATAACCACCTCCTATGCTACTCTTGGGAAGGTATAAAGTTTCAACTGGGAGAAAGTATGTGGCAGTTATCTGGTACCGTTTATTTGAAATAATTTATGATTCCTGTAAATAAGCCTTTTCAAACTGTACCCGCACACATAGTAAAATATTTATTCATTGATGTATTCAACGTTTTACTTAATAGTTTTACTAAATTATTTTTGTTTTGAGTTTCGGAATATAATATTCAGGTTAGTTTACTTTATAACTTATAATTGTATTCTTTTTAAGTGTTCAGTCAGTGAGTGGTATTTGGCTTTTATATATCTTAAATAATTAGCCCAATAATTGGTGTTTTAGTTCATTGTAGGCCTAACTTAAAATTATATTCAGTTTTTGATCCAAATCAGTTGTTGATCAAAATCAGCTGTTTTAAGCTTTTCATACGAACAGCTGTTTTTTGTGCCCCTGATAAAATCAAAAGAAATCTTTCTTCTTCTTCCTTAAGATTAACATTGAAACTTTGAGGGCCACTGGGGCGTAGCCCTAATGTCCTAGGACTTTGGCAAATGGCCTAAAACCTTCCCAGGGTTAACCTGTGTTACTATGCAAAATTTCAAAGCAATCGGATGGACGGTTTGGTAACGCATAAAGGACAAACATACAAACAGAAGGACATACATTGAATTTTATATATATAGACTAGGGGCTTACCAGCGGCGACCCATGGGAAGCCAATGCAAACAGATTATTGTACACTCTTAAATTTTCTCGGAAATGACGATTGAGTAATGACCTATACATAGCTAAAGTAAGACAGAGGTCGAAATAGACACGTCCATGCCCAATAATTCCAATTGTAATTTCACCATAAATACGGTATTTAAATAATCAATAATCAACGTTTCAAACAAATTTTCATTTTATCAACTAAAGGAAACAATATAATACGCACTCCAGCTGTTTGACTTATAATACAGTAGACAATGCCAACACACAATCTAACATCTTTATTATTATGATATTTTATACCGACCCATAAAATGTCTTGCATTTCATTTCGAATGCAAAACACCCTACCCTTTAGCTTGTCTTTAAACATTAGCAATACCCCAGAATTTCGATCTTTATTACTTAACCTAGGTTTACATTTTTTATAGTAACTAAAATTTGAAATGTTCATCTCACTCTCGTCTGATAACCAAGTTTCAACTAACCCTACAATTTATTAAATAGATCAATTACACCAGGCTTACCTTTCTGTCTGAGCAAACCTTCAATATTCACCACTGTAATCACTACACACTTCCTATCCCTCACTCCCATTAGATTTGGAACTCATCACCTTTCCACTCCTTAACACTCTTTCACCACCACTGTTTCCACTCTCTCCTCTCCACCTTTCTTCTTCAAAAGAGCCTTATATTCATTTTCCTTCCTTCGTTCTGCATTTACCAGCTCCAAGTCACTGCTAACTGCGATGATCTCCTCCTCTAGATTCCCTCTCTCCACTAACTGCGAATCTAGTTGGGTGTTCTGCGTGTTCTTCAGGGTCCATTCTGGTCTCTCCTTTCCTTAGCTCCATCAGGGTGTATGTTTTCCCATCAACTAATAGCTCATCGAAGCGCAGCGTAGACTTGTGCCCTGCTCGCCTTGCTTGAAACATTTATTCTTTCAATTCTGATCTTACATTTCTTACTCTCTCGGTGTAATATTCTCCTAGGCCAATTTTGCTTCCCTCAAGATTTCTTGATGCTCTCAAAACATCGATTTTCCATTTATAATGGCAAAGCTTAACCACAATTGGCCTACATTTTCCCACCCCATATCTGCCTACCCTGTGCGCCCTCTCGATACATAATTTGTCAAAGTTCTCTATTTTTAACAAGTTAACCACCATATCTACGACCGTATTTTCTACATCGTCCCAATTTTCCCGCCCTCGACTTTCTTCTACATTGTAAATTATTACATTAGATCGTCGAGAAAAACCTTGAGTCTGTCCAGTTTATCTTTAAAAGTCTGTGTTTCAGTTTCCATGTCTATTACTTTTTTTTAAGAAACTTCACTCCGTTCCTACTCTCACACAGTTCCTGCTCTAAATATTTTAGACTGTTTTTAATTACTTCTACTCCCTGTTTCATGTGTTCAAAACTTTCCAGTTTATTCCAGATATCTTCAAGTGTGATTTTATCCATAATATCGTGTAACCTAGTTGAATACAGTAAGCCTTTTGTTTGCTTTTACCTAACCTAAAAGAAACTGTTAGTTCTGAATAATAATCACATGATTCAAAATTTGCCAAATTGGTTGCAAATAAACGTGAACATAACCTAAAATTATGTTAAGTTTTTTAATCCAAATCAGCTGTTTTATTTATAATACATAACAGATGTTTGATTTGAATTTTAATACAGTAATTATTATTCGTAGATTTTTATTTGTGTTTAGTTTTGCTTGTTAATCTAATCAAAAAAGGCTCTTTTCGTTGTGAAGAATAATAAGCTGGTTATAAATTTGTTAAGTAGGTTGCTATGGTAATGAATGTAAACAAGCATGCGTTGCTAAACTTTTGATCCGAACAGCTGTTTTATCTAATTTTCACCATTTTTACACTTTAAAATAAAATAAAAATATATGTACCTTTCAAATCCTACAAGGACCCTTTCACAAAAAATTCATCATTTTTGAAGCATATTTACTACCTTTTAGCAAGGTTGGTAAAAAACTACCCCTCAAATCCCTACCCAAAAACGAAAAAACTGTATAACTCCGCCATTTTGAAACGGATCGAAAAACAAAAAATGTACCTTTTGAAGAATCGCACTAAGGCCCTTTGACCAAAAAATCAGAAATTTTGAAGCATTTTTACTACCCCTTAAAAATCCGGGAATAAAACATATATATATATATATATATATAAAGTAATGATTTTTGGGTATAGTCTCCAAATGGTCTAAAACGGATAGAAACCAAATTTTAGCCTTCTCCGACCAACCGTTTTCAAGTTGGGTCGAGTGTAATAGCTCTTATTTTCTTCGAAAATTCGGCTAAAAATTCAGCAAAATCCTTTCTTAGTGTGCGTCTATGACCCTATACGAATATACCTTCAAATTTTCGTACTTGTCTTAAGTAGATTTTCCTCCGCGTTTATTCTATGCCGGTCAGTCATTAAGTCAAGACAAAGCCTCGTATCTACGGATTTATCCATCACTGAGGAAATCGACGTACACAATAATAATCTGAACAAAGTTTTTCCTAATTAAGTAAGGAAAAAATAGTTGATCAATTTATCCAGTGTGCGAAACATAATTTCGTCTTAAAACGTCTTTTTCCCATCATACAACCATACGAATCAAAAGTACATAAATTCGTTGAAATAACTTAGGAGTTCGTTGAAGGTGTAAAATTGGGTCTTAGATGAGTTTAATTTGAACTTTACTCATATGTGTATACAACCTTTAATAGTGTGAGTTTACAACCCTTACACCAAATAACACACTAGTAGTATAAAGTTTAGCGTGTATTGAAACCCCACAACACAGTATAGGATGGCCTACGTTTTATTAGAGAGTACGTGTGTTAAAAAGTTACGTACGCGATAGCTTTGAGCGAGTAGGCCTACGTGGGCTGACAATCAACATAATAAACGGTACCAGATAACTGCCACATACTTTCTCCCAGTTGAAACTTCATACCTTCACAAGAGTAGCGTAGGAGGTGGTTATTTAGAATCGCAAAAGTAGGAAAATGTTACCATGGAAAATATTAGATGCATGTAACACACATCCATATTATATTATTATTATTTAAACTATTCGATCGAATAATTTTCTAAATGGTTTCTTAACAGACATCGTTGGCTGTGGTTCGGATTCCACGTAAAACTGTAGGTCCCGTCTTCATTAGCCCTAAGTGCAAAACGGTAGGACGTTAAACACAAAAAAATCTATCGATTTCGAACAAATTTGCACCAAACATGTCAATTAGGCCTGTATAGATGCACGAAAAAAGGGTTTGAAATTTTTTGAAAAACAACCCCCTTTTTGGCCAAAAACCCCCAAAAATCAGTTATTATTATTATTATTACCTAAACGACAATTTTTAGAAAGATGCGGTTTTTTGCATATGGTAGTGTACATTAACGGCTACAAATAAGCCAAATTTGATCAAAATCGTTAGAGCCGTTTTTGAGAAATTTGGATTTTTATCGTTTTTTGGCCATTTTTGGTGGGTAAAACTCCTTAAATATCCAAAATTTAAAAAATGAAAAAAAAACCTGGAGATATTCCAGAATTACACCTAAATACCAAATTTAATTAAAATCGGACCGTTGGTATGGTCTCCAGCTTTGTACACATCCTTACAGACACACAGACACACGGATAGACATCACCAAAAAAATACTTTTTGAGTTCAGGGAGCACCAAAACAAATAATCCCACTAAACAATTTTTGGGGGTTCAGGGAGCATCAAAACAGATAATTCCACTAAAAATTCAAATTCAGAAATTTTGACGAAAACAATACTTTCTCCATATACTACGTATAGGGTGGAGATAGTAAAAATTACTCCACACATGTTCTTAAAGTGTGTAAGCCTATGATTTCACAGCATGTTTAAAGTCAACAAATTAATATACAGGGTTCTCGCAACCATCGGACACCAAGTGTTATGTTGGATGAGTGTGCTTGAAGAGGTCAAAGGTGCAAAGTTTTTAGGCTTTTTTATTAACAATAAGTTGACTTGGGTTGATCAGATAGAATATATTTGCGCAAAAATTAGCAAAGGAATATTTATAGTCAGAAATTTGAAACTATGCTACAATCCTACTATTGTATTAACAGCCTACTATGGTCTTGTATATCCATATCTGAACTGTGGGGAGATTCGTTCAGTTCGGAATATTCAATGGTTGTTGTCTTGCAAAAAAAAAAGCTATAAGGCTTATGGCAGGTCTTAAAAAAGCTGAGTCATGTAGGGTTGCTTTTAAAGAACTTGGAGTTCTTACACTTCCGAGTATATATATATACTTGAGGTACTTGCTCTACTTTAAATTTAAATGTGATCATATCCAAAATAAAGATATGCACAGTTATAGTACCAGACAAGCTAATAATTATCGTGCTTGACAGCACAGACTAAATCTATACAGCAAACTTCCTGCACAAGCTGGTGCTAGACTGATAAATAAGCTCACACAGAGCATTAAAAATTTACAGGATATTTTACCTTTTAAAAACAGCCTTACAGCTATTTTTGTCTAGATCTTTCTACTCTGTTAAGGAGTTCTGTGTACTGTAGCCGGCCTTGAAATCATGGATGTGTTCTCCAATTTTAAATTGAACATTAGTTGTAGTATGATTGTTTTAAATTATTTGTTATATAAAATGCAATGTCCTGACTGATGATCAACGCAGAGCCGATTCTATTAAAGCTAGAGACTTGAAATTTGGAGTGTACATCCGTTTAATAATGTAGAGGCGTACTAAGAAAGGATTTTGCAAAATTTTGAATTTAAAGGGTAGAAAATGCAAAAATTCATCCCTCCCATAAGCAGCCATATAAAAGATGAAACAGCTGATTCGTATTTATTAATGTGTTATTCTGGTTACTATGGTGATAATTCCAAACTCTTTCAAAAAAAGTGTGTTGATTTTATAATAATAGGCCTAACCTAAAATTGTGTTAAACCTTTGGTCCAAATAAGCTGTTTTATTTATAATGTGTAACAATAATATAATGTTAAATTGTAATATTAGATGTTTGAATTATTATATTTCATAGGTTTTAAAGGCCTAACCTAAAATTGTATTAAACTTTTGATTCAAATCAGTTGTTTTATTAATTATGTGTAACAATCATTAGGCCTATGTTGAATTACACGGGATACGAATTACAGGATGTTGAATTACACGGGATACGAATTACAGGCTTTCAAAGTTTCAAATTAAGCAATAGCGAAGCATTGCCGGGTCCACTAGTTTGTTATATTATTTTAATTGTTAAAGTGTGATTGGTATAAAGTTGTTATATGTTGTGTGTGTTTTGTAATATTTATATTAATTATTCTATTATATTGAAATTATGAATATTATATTTTTATCAATTATTGTAGTATATCTATAATTTAATTTTCAGTTGAATTTTAAATCAAATTGCTTGTTCTCCCCTTTTAGTTAGGATTTCTTATATTTGTGTAAATTTTGTTTTAAATTATGTGTTATATGTTTTTAATTGTACAAAATGCGATTGGGTTAACTTGTTATATGTCGTAGTATTTATATTAATTATTCTATTTAAATTATGAGTTTTTTTATTTTTATCAATTATTGTAGTATATGAAAATGTTAATTTATATTGACAGAGCATATTCATAAAAAAAACATAAATGAATACATTAATTTATTACGTCTCTTGGCTGTAATAAATGAAATGAAAAAAAAATTAATTTAAAAACACGAAGTTATACAAAATAAACATTCTCTAATATGAAAGATAAAATTCATATTAACTCAGGATTTAGCAGAGAAATCCAGCCGTTCCGATACGTTTTCGACCTGTAGGCTGTCAGTATTTATGGTCGTGTAGCCATATTGCATACTCAATGCCTTACTATTCCCAACACGCAGTAACCGGTCAATAGAGACTTTTTAAGTAAACAAATTTAACAGTAAACCGATTGCCTTTTGACTCGACGAATAGTTTGTAGATGCAAATACCACCTCCAGAATTAATTATTTTTCATTGTAGAATTATTGAAACAACAAAACCCGTGGTAAATTTAACTTTTTGAAAGATTCGTTTATGTTTTGTAAATTATTTGATGAAACGCTATACTCGTAATAGTTAGTAGTTTACGCAACGATTGTATTATGAAGGCCTTTAAGCCACGAGTGAGATGTAAGTTGGAACACGAGCGAAGCGAGTGTTCTAAATATCTCACGAGTGGCTTAAAGGCTGAATACAATCGTTGCGTACACTACTTTATCTACGACCAAAAATATACAGGCTATTTGATGTTTGATGTTGATTGTAGATTTAATCATTGAATAAATAGACCAAAGCGAACTAGGTTTCTTATCTTGGGCCAATTCCTCAAAATACGCAATGAAAACATTCTCGGAAAACGAACTAACACCATTTCTAGTTTTCCACTCCATAAACTGGTTATAAACCTTTTCATAACGAAATTTAGATTTTTCTGGCAACAAATTGTTCAGAGCCGAATTTGCTTTTGTATTAATTTCCTCTGGAGTTAAACAAAATTCATCACTATCACTCATGTTTGCGGAATGCGTCAACTCACGTTTGAGGTTAGTTACAATAACACACTAACATCCGGAACGTATGGGTACAATCAGCTGATGTACGAATAGCGTTATTTTTATTACAACTCTACTTCCGTCAAATGACGAGCTCTCATTGGTCTAGAGCCTATTATGTAAAGTGACTCCTGTTAGGTAATGATATCATTACCTAATCCGGTTGGCTTTTGGTTTGTAATGTACCTCTTTCTGATGTTACTTGTAATAGCGTTATTGGTGTTCATTGCAATGGTCGTAGATAAATGAAATAAACGGTACCAGGAACTGGCACATACTTCCTCACAAACATATTTAAATTATTAAATAGATTCATTGTGACTTCATAATTGTAGGTGGGGTAGGAGAACTAAATAATTAATTGTAGGTGGGGTTAAGTATTAGATTAACTAAATATTATTATTATTATCTAGAGAGAAAATTATTCTATCGATTTCGAAAAAAATTGCACAAAACACGTCTATTTGGCCTGTGTAGATGCACGAAAATTTTTTTTGAACAATTTTGAAAAACAACCCCCTTTATGGCCAAAAATCAGTTATTATTATTATTATTAGCTAAACGAGAATTTTCAAAAAGATGCGGTTTTTTGCATATAGTAGAGTACATTAAAGGCTACACATAAGCCAAATTTTATCAAAATCGTTAGAGCGGTTTTTTTATAAAAAAATAATAACTGTTTTTTTAGGGGTTTTTTGGCCAAAAAGGGGGTTGTTTTTCAAAAAAATTTCAAAACTGTTTTTCGTACATCTATACAGGCCTGCTTGACGTGTCTGGTGCAAATTTGTTTGAAATCGATCAAATAGTTTTCTCTCTGGCCTTGTATACATACAGACATAAAGACATACAGGCAGACATTTTGTAAAAACCACTTTTTTGGACTCGGGGGGTCCCAAAACGGATATTTCCACAAAAATCTCAACATCGATTTTTTTGCGATCACTATACTTTCTCCATACTATAGTATAGTGAGAAAGTAAAGCAGTATATTCAAATAACCTTTAAAATGACACCTTGTAAAGTCTTAATCGGTGCATTTTTTACTCATAATGCTTTTTTGAGATAATAGCATGTAGAATAACGCACCACAAGGTGGCCCATGTCAGATATATTGATTTAGAATACTTACTCTTTAGACAATTTGCCAAAAACTAACTAACATCTAAGGTTAATACAATTCCTAAGGTTTGGTTTTTAAATGTCAAAATTATGAGTTTAAAAAATTAAATTTTTTTTATTTTCAGATTTTTTATCAATCAAAAATGCACCGATAAAGGCTTACAATGTGTCATTTTAAAGGTATTTTAATTTACTACAACTTTACCGATGAAAATATAGTGTTTCGTCCAATTATATACAAAACTAGGGGAAACCCCTGAGTGCTCCGCACGCCAACCCCGTTGGAGCCTTCTATACTCATAATCATGTTGTTTAATAATAACCTCAAAGCTAAGATGGTAAATAATGTTAAATGTGCAAATCAAATTATTTTTTATATTTTATAACAGCAGTTATAATAAAGGTTAAAAGAACCAGTAAGGCTCAGGTCTACACTTTAATAAAAACCTAACCTAAAAGTTAGAAGCACAAATAGTTGCTTCAAAGTTTGGAATCAGCTGTTAATGGAAATATTTGAGCAAAAAGCTGTTTTATCTGTTATTTTATTCAATTGGTTGCTATGGTAATGCATGTGTTGTTTCATCAGTCTAGGCCTAACCTAAGATTTTTGCCAACTAAATTTATAAATATTGAAATAAAAAATGTTTTTATCGAAATGAATCTACGTTTTTGCATTTAAAAAGTCAAAAAAGTATAAACATTTTTAACTCACCACATTGATTCTGGTTCAGATTGTAGCCATAGATGTCATCAATAACTGATAAAAATTTGATATCTTTAGGTTTAATAGTTTTAGAAATATTTAGGAAACAATAATTAAAAACACTGGTTACGCTTAGATTTTTTAGTTTTAGTATTAAAAAAATTCCCGAAAACCTGTTTTTGAGTGTACTAATGTAATTTTAGATTCAAAATGTTCTACTAGTCATTAGAAACCAGGAAAACTTTACTTTTTCTGTTTATCTTTAAGGGGAAAAAGTTATGAGGTAAATATTATCTTCTGCTATGGATTTATTTTTATTTTTTTTAAATGTAATTAAAAACGTTTTGGTTTAAAAAAATCATAGGTAACATTTTTTTTATGAACTATTTACCTAATCCTACCATAAAACATTGACCAAAAATACCTTTATATAAGGTCACAGTAAATTATTTACTTTTTGTTTACAAAACGGATGCGACAAGCTGCACCGCCCCCCTTAATTAACAGTAATAATTTATTTTTATTACTGCAAAATAATAACATGCAGTTAATAAGATGAAATGTTACTACTTATACTAATTTTTTTTTAATATTTGGGGAAAACTAATAGGACATTTTCTTTGCAAAATCAGCGTAATTGTTAGGCTTGAGTTGTTTTAGTTAATGTACAATAATAATACAATTAAAACAATTTTCCTGTTTTGTGTCAAAAGAAAATCAAAACGTTATCACTTACTGTTAATCTTTATATTACAAGAATGTTTTACAAATAATACTCACACCTTAAATTTTCAATACTAAACTTAAGGGCTACTTGCAAAATTCATTATTTTTGTAAATATAGTTCAGTGTGCTTTTAGCTTTTTAACGAAAATACTAAGCGGGTTTAATATGTTGGTGTTTGTACGATTGTACACTTTGATTGTGTAGTTCTAATTAAGGTTTGGAAAGTATTAATCCATCCCCATGTACGCCTATATTTTCACTGCACATAAAACATCTGGAACAGTTTTAGCAAATATCTCTGTTGATTTTACTCTTGTTATAATAAGAGGTCGTTAAAAGACGGAAAATGAGATAAAACTGAAGAAAATTTTATGCGAAGGTTACGACTCCAGCAAATATTTGCTTTTACTGAGGACTAACAGTAAAGAATACAGTTTGGAATATTAAGTTCTATATTTCATTTAAAAATGGAAATCGCTGAAAACAATTTATTTGTAATCTATTAAATAAATAATAAATGTATTTATTCCATGTTGGAGTATTATAATTATGTACACTTAACGTGATCATTTTACATCTTTTTATTCCTTTTCTACGTTTTAAATTTGCTTCTTCTTCTACTCTTATCTTCCTTCATCAAGTTTCATATTTTCCAATATCTAATATTGTAATTTGAGTATAATATATTTTACGCATTTCTGCTTCCGACTCATGTCTTTACAGTATAGGGAAATATTTTTCGTAAAATCACATACGTTCAAGCTGTATACAAAGTGTATTCCTTTTCATTCTTCAGCCAAGTTTGCGTTTTACAATAGACTAGAGGGTAGAGGGCTCCACCCTCTGCTCGCTTCGCTCGCCAACTCCCGGGGTGACTCGCGTCGAAACAAATGCAAACAGGTTATTTTATATAAAAAGGATTACTATTAAATTCTAATATGTCTTATTTATTTTTAATTAGGAAGTAACATATTGGTTATTTATTTTCAAGTCCCTTAATTTATTAAGGGTTTATTCTCTAGCTTTAATAAAATTATAACAATAATCATTTTTTATAGGGGTTGTTACTACATTTTCAGCCCTTAACAGCTCACGAAAAAATGTAAATCTATGATACTTTTTCGATGTATGTTGTATGAAATAACTGTATAAATATTCACCTCACTAACTTTAAGTAAAATTAACAATTAGTTTGTATTGTTTTAGGGGATGTTATCACATTTCCACCCCTGAGCAGCACGTGACAAAATGCAAATCTACTTTTTCTATGTAGCTTGTAAGAAATAAATGTACAAAATTTCAGCTCTCTAGCTTTAAGAATAGTATAACAATTATTATTTATTGTATTAGAGGTTGTTTGAACCCTTAAATCAAAATTAATTCTAGCCTATGCTACTCAGAGATAGTGTAGCTTTTTATTAGTAAAAATATTTGTTCAATCAGTTCAGTAGTTTCAGAGATTACCCCTACTTACAAACAAATAAACAAATTTTACCTCTTTATAATAATAATATAGATTGATATTTAACTGCATTTAATTTGAAATTGTTTACTAATTAACTTACCGAAGCACAAATTTTAAATAACGATTGGTATTCCAGAGTTGTATTTTACACAAAACACTGACAAATGGTATTTCATTATTAGAAATTAATTCTCAAAAAACACAACGATGATGTCTAATCAATTTAAATGCCTTGATTCACTAAAATTCTTGGTATTTAGTAAAACATGAAATTTGTTAAAAGGTATCAAATAATTGATAGTGTTTTATGATTGAACGAAAAATGTCTATAAAACATTTAAAAATCGCCATCACTGATTTTTATGTTCCAGACTCATCACACTGATTTTTCCGACAAATTTTCATCTCAACGAACATTTTCATCCATTATAATTATTTGTATATTGCTACTAAATGACTTTGTAATATTTATTGAGACTAAGGGTGTATTTCAGCTAATTTGTGACATACAAGTTCAGCCGACCAGTTATTTTTTGTCTATCTAAGGAATCAACAGAATGTGAAAAAGTTTGTTTAAAAAAATTATGAAATTAAGTTTTCTTGAAAATTTTCAAACCTTAAAATATGTTTACCTTTTATATTCTTTACACCAATCAAAGTTTAATTGGTTCAATCTTATTTTTAACATGGCGAACTTTTCCTAGAGAGATTCATACAGAAAATCAAATTCATTTCTGCGATATTGAAGGCAGTTAAAAAACTAAAATCAATATTATGCTCACTGAGTTAAGAAGAAGAAATAAAACACTTGCCAAGTTGAAAAAAGAAAAGCTATGCGAGAAAAACGTTTTGAAATGATTTCTACAGTTGATTCAGTTCAGGCTTTTGATAAATAAGAATTAGATGATGGCTAAAGTGGCCTGGAAGAAGATGGACTGTAGACCTATTATGTTGGCCACATGACTTAGCCCATATTTTCTATCTAAATACTTTTAAGGACCGACAAATTTTTGATATTTCACATTTATGTTTTTGGGGAATCTCTTTTCTTTTTTCCAAGTAAATTATTTCAGAAATATTTTTATGTACTATTTAATTACAATTATGTATCAACATTTGAGATTAAGTAAAACGTGTATGTAGGAAATAATATCAACGGTAATGGAAATAGTTTATTTATCAGTGATTTATTGACAATTAAGTAAAATTTTTATTCAGAAGGAGAAATTACTTCAAATTGTGTTATAATACAAAAAAAGAACAAATTCAACACTGTATAACAAGACAATTTGCAAATCTTACAAAAGAAAACTATCAAAATGTATCCCCTCCGTGTTTCAAGCCCTGAAGGCAAAGGCATAAGGCCTTTGAATAAAAAGTTTACATTTGTATGTTCCCCTTTACGTCTTCCCGAAGGCTTATCATCATTTTCATATCTCCACCTCCACGGAAAGTACTTCATACGATTGATAAACGAGTAGTAAATTTTGCAGTTTTTGAACCCCTGTATCTTTTGTACAGTTTATTGTAAAACAAATTGCATATATCTTTTTGGTTCTCAATCTATGCTCTAAATTTCATCACAATATCATAAAGGAGAGTGAATAAGGTAAAAAACAGCGTGAACCGGTCGTGTGAAGTACACAGTACGTGTATCCAATATAACGTTTAAACGAACTAATAAAAGAATCTTAATTTACTGAACAATTAATTTCATTACGCTTCATCTTATTTAAAAACGTCAGTGTTGCCAAAACTGTAGAGATAAAAGCAGCTTTGTTAAAGTCTTGTTTATACATTATCAGATGGTTTATCATCCAGCAAATTCCAATAAAATCACATAAACTGCAGTGAGTGAAACTGAAGTTTATCTTTACATTTTACCGTGCGACATCAATACTTAGAACATCACATTCATCTTTAACAAGGAAATTGTGGACGTTGCACTTTTCTAATAACCTTAAAATCAATCTGCTATGGTTTGCTGTTACAGAAATGAGTTGTCTTGTCTCACTGTTAGATTCGAAGTCTCATTAAGAAGAACGTCAACTGATTAACATTTTGTAGATACTATAAAACCCTTGAAAACGGTGAGTTTTAATTGAATTTATGTTTAAAAGAACTAAATTTGTTTCACAAAAATTAAATTTAGATACAACCGAAATTTTCCGTTAGTAGCCTATACTTTAAAATGACAAATGAAAGTTTGAGCATTTCAATTGTTGTAAACATTGCTTCCAGGAATTGCAAGGAGCTCTTACATGTGCTTCTATTTTTTGTTTTAACTTGGTATATTGTATTTACTTGAATGTATTTTCTTAAATATAAACCTACATTTTCAGCATGCAGTAAAAGCTTAGCATTTGTTTAAATTTTCTATGTTTTTTAGAGAATGTTTCATTATTTTATCACATTATTTTATTCAATCTGACTTTCTATTGCTGAATAAAAGGAAGTGCGTACAGTTGAGAAAATATGAAGAGGGGGGACTATCATAAAAGTAAGAAAAAAGGATTAAAAGAATTCTTAGTACTTTATGCAGACTTGTACTAATGCTGAAAACACGCATTAATTAAACAAAAATTGATAAACAGCTCTAACTGCAGTAGCTTTTTGAAGCTTTTTCAAATAAACTATCAATTTTTTTTATAAAAGTACTAGTAAGTAAGTACATTTTAATAGAGAATATGTATAAAAACAAAACTAGAAAAGAAATAGTTTATCATGTTGAGAAATGAAAATATACTAAAACCTTATGCAGGCTTTTACTAATACTGAAAAAAACATTAATTCTTTAAAAAATATCTAAACATTTCAAACTGTAGTCTGCATAGAGCTTTTTGAAGCCTTTTCAATGAAACTATCTATTTTTTACTTTCTCACTATACTTATAGTATACAGTGATCGCAAAAAAAATCGATGTTGAGATTTTTGTGAAAATATCCGTTTTGGGACCCCTTGAGTCCAAAAAAGTTTTTTTTACAAAATGTATGTCTGTATGTATGTCCGTATGTCTGTATGTATACAAAGCTAGAGCGAAAACTATTAGGTCGATGTCAAACAAATTTGCACCAGACATGTAAAGTAGGCCTGTATAGATGCACAAAAAACAGTTTTGAAAATGTTTGAAAAACACCCTTTTTGGCAAAAAAACCCCAAAAATTCAGTTATTATTTTTTTATAAAAAAACGGCTCTAATGATTTTGATAAAATTTGGCTTATTGTAGCCTTTAAGGCTCTTCGTTACCTTGAAGAAAACTCCCGAGTGTACATATGATTTCAATGCAAAAGGCCTGACTCAAGTCGCAAAATCGTTGAAACATGCATTCGTAATACCGTGTTTCGGATTCTATTTATAAATTAACTAGCTGACCCGCCAATGCTTTGCTATTGCTTAATTTGAAACTTTGAAAGCCTGTAAATCGTATCCCTGAGGGCCGATGTAAATTATAATGGGATTCTGTTCATTGCTTGATTTACCTAACCTAAAATTATATTCATTTTTTGATCCAAATCAGTTGTTGATCAAAAACAGCTGTTGATCAAAATCAGCTGTTTTAAGTTTTTCATACGAACAGCTGTTTTTTGTGCCCCTGATAAAATCAAAAGAAATATTTCTTCTTCTTCCTTAATATTGACCTTCCATAAGATTAACATTGAAACATTGAGGGCCACTGGGGCGTAGCCCTTATGTCCTAGGACTTCGGTAAATGGCCTAAAACCTTCCCAGGGTTAACCTGTGTTACTATGCAAAATTTCAAAGCAATCGGATGGACGGTTTGGTAACGCATAACGGACAAACAAACGGACATACATTGAATTTTATATATATAGATAATCTGGGAAACTACTTTAAGTTATAAAGAAGGCTTTATATTTTTTACGTGTTACCTTAAAATATGGAAATTATTTCTTAAAACTCCCAAAAAAATGCTTTAAAAATAATCGATTTTTACTTATTTAAACTGTCGATTAAAAAGAGTTGCCGACGATTTCTTTCAATTATGAGATATAAGACAAAAGCACAAAGCCTTTAAGAACAATTAATTTAAGATGTTTCACAACGTTTTAGGTTGAAAAACGGCATCCGTAACACGGTAATACGAAGTGCATATTTTTGCTGTTTTACGCAAGGTATAGAAGACCCTTAATGTACCCTACTATATGCAAAAAAAAACCGCATCTTTCTAAAAATTCTCGTTTAGCTAATAATAATAATAATAACTGATTTTTGGGGGTTTTTTTGCCATAAAGGGGGTTGTTTTTCAAAAATTTTCAAAACCTTTTTTCGTGCATCTACACAGCCCTAATTGACGTGTTTGGTGCAAATTTGTTAGAAATGGATCGAATAGTTTTCTCTCTAGATAATAAAAATAATATTTATTAGTTAATCTCCTACTTTAATAAAAATCACCTCTCCTACCCCACCTGCAATTATGAAGTCACAGTGAATCTGTTTGATAATTTAAATATGATTGTGAGAAAGTATGTGCCAGTTCCTGGTACCGTTTATTTATAAAAGTAATACACTACTAATTAAGTACATTTTAATAGAGTATGTACAAAAACAAAACTACAAAATTAATAGTTTATCATGTTGAGAAATGAGAATATGCTAAAACCTGAAATGCAAAGTACCCTATGAAGCCACAAAGAGTACATGTTGAAAACCCACACTTGTTCAAATGGATTTGTTTATGCTGACATTTTCTTTTCAAGCGTGTGTGGAGAGTTGAATTCACGACAATAAAGGGGTTAAGTTTAACCTTGCAACTGATTTTATTTCGGGAGTTACTTTAGGGCGGAGTCCACGCTCATTCTTCTTCAAATAAAACCGACGTCCGCTATGGAGGGGGTCTTTATTCTCATACGTGAATAACTGAGCTTTAATGGGAATAGAAATACAAACTCAATCTAAATTTATAATTAATAAACGGTATCAGGAACTGGCACATACTTTCTCACAAACATATTTAAATTATTAAACAGATTCACTGTGACTTCATAATTGTAGGTGGGGTAAGAGAGGTGATTTATTAAAGTAGGAGATCAACTAATAAATATTATTATTATAATTATTATTATCTAGAGAGAAAACTATTTGATCGATTTCGAACAAATTTGCACCAAACACGTCAATTAGGCCTGTATAGATGCACAAAAAAAGGTTTGGAACATTTAAAAAAAAAACCTAAAGGTCAAAATAAAACAAAAAATCAGTTATTATTATTATTTTTACTAGCTAAACGAGAATTTTTAGAAAGATTGGGGTTTTTGCAAATGGTAGGGTGCATTAAAGGCTACAAATAAGCCAAATTTTATCATAATCGTTAGAGCCGTTTTTTTAATAAAAAAATTATAACTTATTTTTTGGGTTTTTTTGACAAAAAGGGGGTTGTTTTTTCAAAATTTGTCAAAACCTTTTTTCGTGTATCTATACAGGCCTACACTTGACATGTCTGGTGCAAATTTGTTTGAAATCGATCTAATAGTTTTCGCTCTAGCTTTGTATAAATACAGACAGACATTTAGAAAAATCCACTTTTTTGGACTCAGGGGGTCCCAAAACGGATATTTCCACTAACATCTCAACATCGATTTTGTTTTGCGATCTTTATACTTTCTCTATACTATAGTACAGTGAGAAAGTTAAATTAAGCAACAATAATATTACATGTATGTCTTATTATGTAACAGGTTTATTAGGTAGACACAATAACTTACTAAAATAAACATATATTGGGCAATAATACTCTGTTTTGGACAATAATACTAAAACATACTGTGCACAGTTTGAATTAATGCTTCAAAATTAATTTTACAAATTCCCTAAACTTAACTCGATGTAAGATGAATGATTTGGATGATTAGTTCCAACGTCATAATTGAAGTACGAAATACATCTATACTAATATTATTTTTGTTTGTTTGTTTGTATGTAGGGTGTAATCTCTGGCACTACTGACTAAAAAAATAATTTTACTAATAAAAAGCTGCACTATCCCTGAGTAACATAGGCTATAATTCATTTCGATAAAAATCTTTTTTCATTTCAATATTTGTAAATTAGTCGGAATAAATTCTTAGGTTGGACCTAGAATGATAAACCAACACATGTATTTACATTTATTACCATAGCAACCAATTAAATAAAATAACAGATTTGATAATATAGCTGTTTGTTCCAATATTTCCATTAACAGCTGATTTCAAAATTTGAAGCGATCATTTTTGTATTTCTAGCTTTTAGGTTGGTGTTTTAAAGTGTAGACCCGAGCCTTGCTGGTTCTTTTAACCATTATTATAACTGCTGTTATAAAATATAAGAAATAATTTCATTTGAACATTTAACATTGTTTACCACCTTAGTTTTGAGGTTATTATTAATCCTACGCCTTTATTATAACTAAAACATAACATGTGTTTATAGAAGGTTCCATTGGGGATTGGCCTGCGGAGCACGCAGGAGTATCCCCTAGTATGAAACAAGTTATTAGCATTCACTTGAAACGTGCATGAATTTCATCAATCCTGGATACAAAACACACGAACCTAGTTGTCTCTAAAACTTGTCATATATTAAGAATTGTTTTAAAGCATGTCTCAAAGTGCAAGCGCTTTCTGATTTAAATATGAGCTACACAGAAAAGAACTTAAGCTAAGAGGAGCTAGGTCAAGTAGCCGAGAAAATCACGGTTGACACTTGCAACTTTAATATACTTGGCACGAACTCTGAAGTAATAGTAGTAGGCATAGTGTGTTTTTACCGGTATTGACTTCGTATTATAATACTTTCAAATGAACTAGCTCTGTCCGTGTGGATATTGAGCTATGCATATTTATACTATAACTAGGTGATATATATGCCCCTGCTCGCTTCGCTTACCGAACCCAGTTGCGACTAGCGGCGAAGCAAAGGATAATATAATACAGGATTATGTCATTTGATATCTATATATATAAAAGCCAAATTTACTGACTCACTGATCACGATTTCTCAAAAACTACTGAATGGATTGGAACGAAATTTTTGAAGTGAAAACTTCTTTAGCGGCGTTGGGCACTTTTTGCTTGGGGAAAAAGCATTGAATTCGCGACCGTTACCACTCGAGATATAGTATGTATTATATATATATATATATATATATATATGTATGTACGCAACGCGAATATACTACATAGCACTTCTTATTGGGAGAGGAAAAAGCATCAAACTCGCGACCGTCACCGCTCGAGATATAGTATGTATGTATATATATATATGATATTTGTGTTATATGTATATTAAATACCAAAGTCAGCAAAGTCATTAATGTTTTAAATTATTTTATCCTTATTCCTCCTCCACTAATATTAGTACGGACAAAAAAATATAAATTGGTCATAGAAGTTATCACTTCCAACGTGTGGTCTTAAGCACACTATTTTTTTTTTTTATGTAGCTTCCTCTAGGGCCATAGGTGCTCACTAAGAAAGGTTTTCAACTAATTCTAAATTTTAGGGGGGGCTTGGGGGGGGGGGGGTTCAAAAATACTAAATCACGATGTCTCTAAAACTACTGAACGGATTGGAATGAAATTTGGTATGTAGCTTCCTCTAGGGCCGTAGGTGCTCTATAAGAAAGGTTTTAAAAAAATTCGAAATTTTAGGGGGTTGGGGGTTGGAGTGTCAAAGTTACTAAATCACGATTTCTCTAGAACTACTGAAAGGATTGGAATGAAATTTGGTATGTGGCTTCCTCTAGGGCCAAAGGTGCTCTCTAAGAAAGGTTTTCAAAAAAATAAAAATTTTAGGTTAGGTTGGGGGGTCAAAGTTAATAAAAAAAAAAACACCGAACGGATTTAAATGAAACTTAGTATCTAGGTTCCTCTAGGGCCATAGGTGCTCGCTAAGAAAGGGTTTAAAAAAATTCGAAATTTTAGGGGAAGTTTATGAGTTAAAGTTAATAAAAATCCCCATAAGAAATAGGCTACATAGTGTAATCTATTTATTGATATAATATATTTTTTCTTAATATACATTTAACTTTGATTTGTCTATCCGTGCAAAGCCGGATCGGGCCAGCTGGTCCTTATATATAATACGCGAAACAGTTTTTTGTGAACACAACTTCTCCCTTATTTCTGGACCAAATTGAATGTTCTGAGTTGCCAAAAAATTCGTCTCATTTCCAAGTTTTGCAATAAGGTTTTAGGTGTCAAACATTCTTATCCTTAATAGCGTGAGCTAATCTCAAAGGTCGGGTTTTCCCCACAAGATTTACATGGAACGAATTTTAAAACCATTTCTATACAAAACAGCTGTTTATAATAAGAAAAAAACTAACCCAGCTGCTTTTGTGGACGTAAATAATTATGTTTGTAGTATTCAGGAGGTTCTTAATACTATCACCTACTTTCTGTTGACACCTAGAAGTATCGCCCCCCCCCCTGGATTGATCTAAAAATGTTGGAGGTTATAAAACATTTCTATACAAAACAGCTGTTTATAATAAGAAACAAACTAATCCAGCTGTTTTTGTGGATGTAAATAATTATGTTTATAGTATTCAGGAAGTTCTTAATACTATCACGTACTTTCTGTTGACACCTAGAAGTATCGCTCCCCCTCCCCCCTAGATTAAATCGGTTTTGATCAATTTGGTCGACGCCGGCAGGGTTCTTTTAGGACCTTGCAACCCATAAAATAAAAATGTTGGAGGTTATAAAACATTTCTGTACAAAACAGTTGTTTATAATAAGAAACAAACAAATCCAGCTGCTTTCGTTTAAGTAAATAATGATTTTAAATAACAGATAATACAGCTGTTGATTCGGATGTCCAGCTTTTAGTACAACAGTACCAGGAGACCGAGCTAAAGCTCGATTATAAGCAGGTCCTAGTTCGCTCACGTCAATAACTATTATTGCAAATTTCCGTGAACATCGTTTAGGTTAGGCCTATAACATTAAACAACTAAATAAAGGGTATGTTTATTTAGCAGAAGTATTCGTTGCCATGGTAACTATAAATAGATACAACATTAGGCTTACCTCTAATAAAATACAGTTTAAAAGAAAACAGATGATTATTGTAATGGCATTGAAAACATTTGCATCAGCTGTGCTTCGTTTAAAAGAAAACAGATGATTATTGTAATGACATTGAAAACATTTGCATCAGCTGTGCTTTGTATTGTTTAAAATGGACGAATTTCACTTTTTAATTTAATAAAAAAAAGTAGAAAACGAATTTTCCCAGATTGGTGACCATTTACAATCGATTTCTCGTGGCCAAAAGAAACATATAAAATCAAAAAATCAAAAATCCTTAGACGGAGATTCCAGATCCATTTAGCAGACAGACAATTATCTGTCGCTTTAGAAGATAAGATAATATTTTAAGTTAGGCCTATACTGAACCAACACATGTTTCGACACGCACAAACCAATAAAAACCTGCGTTAAGGAATTTAAAAATAAGAAAAAACTATGTTACAGCCTAATTAAAAATAAATAAGACATATAGTAGGGCCTATACCTATTTATTGATACGGTAATTATTATTAATTATTAATATACGGTAATTGATAGTGAGTAAATTTTTGGTTAGGTATTTGATTAAGTGTACACCTGAGCCTTACTGGTTCTTTTAACCTTTATTATAACGGTTGTTATAAAATATACGAAATAATTTTATTTGCACTTTTAACATGATTTACCATCTTAGTTTTGAGGTTATTATTAATACTACACCATTATTATAAATAAAACATAACATATGGTTTTAGAAGGTTTTACCGGGGGTTGGCGTGCGGAGCACGCAGGGGTCTCCCCTAGTTTTCACTGAAAAGATGATTGATTAGGACAGAGACACTTTGATCGGGATATGGGGAGCCGTTTCTTAGAATATGGTCTATACGCAATAGGGCCAAGTTTTTGTGTGAATGACAGGATTTTTTATATAATGGAGCGATATAAACCTAACTTAAAAACGCTGTTAGTTGTTAAAAAAATTAACCGATTCTAAATTTGTCAAGGTTGTTATGTTACCTTGCTAAATGTAAATGCTTTCAAGAAATGTGTTTCGGTTCTGTGTAGGCCTAACTTAAATTATTGTGTTAAGCTTTTCATCCAAATCAGCTGTTTTATTTACAATATGTAGCAGCAGATGTTTGACTTAGCAATATATAGTAAGACTTTTTCGTTTACTTTTGATCACGGTATATAGAATACTAACGGTAGGATTCACACGCATCTACTCTTGACGTCATCGGTGCCCACTGCTAAGAGAAATCAGCTGTGTATTATCGATTGCAGTCGTATTAACAGAGTATATTATTATTGCACACATTCTGTTAAAAAATCATCAAGATATGATAAATTACTTTATTTATAAATTATTATTATTAAATTTTTAGTATGGAAAACGTATATACTTTGTAAACAAAATTTTACAATACATTTTTTTAAATGTACATATCTTTTGATATATATATATTCGATTTTAATTTTTTTAAAGATTTGGATTCAAAATAAAATTCTCTATAACTTAATATATTCATAACCCAATACAAAATTAAAATAAGTGTCAAATAATACAAAATTAAAAAAATATTGTTCACCAATTGTCAAATTTCAAATAGTATTAAAATTTGTTGTAATAATTAGATTTTTTTAATTGTTATTATAGATATGTTATATATATATGTTGTTCAAATTTTATTAAAATCGGTTAAATATTTTTAAGTTATTCAATTTTTACTAAATACATGTACAAACAATTTTTATAGGCCTAATCAGTAAAGGTAGGCCTATTACAATTTCATGTAACAATTTGATTTTTCTATATTATTATGAAAGGTATGTTTTCTATGTGCTGTTCAAATTTTATTAAAATCGGCGAAATATTTTTAAAGTTATTCAATTTTTACATAAGGCTCCATGAGAAGCTTATGGAGCTTATGAGAAACTGGGCACCGACGACGTCACGAGTTACTGCACATCCACTCGTGAACCCTACCGTTAGTATTCTATATAACGTGCTTTTGATTGTTTGCTTTTATTTTGTTGACCTAACCTAAAAAAAGTGTTGGTTGTGAAAAATAGTAAACTGATTATAAATTTGCTAAGTTAATTGTTATGGCAATGAACGTAATGCATTCAACAAACATGACTGTGTTGCTAAGCTTTTGATCTGAATCAGCTGCTTTCTCTGCTACATAGCTGGGCGTAAAACCCGTGCTCTCACCATATTTAAGTTAATTATTTTTCAAAATCCTGGTTCTGCGTGCTTTTATGGCTCCAAAAGAATATACCTTTAAATTGTTATTGTATGTACTTTTTGCCCTACGTTGGTTCTGTCAGTCAGCCAGGGACAAAGCCGCTTATTTCGCAAGAGTTGCTTGCCCTATTTCGAGAAAGAAGGAAAAATAATTGCCAATTTTCGCATTTAAACATCTTAAGAAGAGTTGAAAATATTCAATCAAAATGAAGTAATATCATCGAAAATTTATTGAAACATTTTTTATATGAGAATTAAAACAAAGCGATTCGTAACCATTTTGAAATATATTCTCTTAGTAAAGCGTTGTCTATACTTAATATTATAAAGAGGTCAAATTTGTTTGTTTGTTTGTTTGTAGTTGGTAATCTCTGGAACTACTGAACCGATTGAAAAAATAGTTTAACTTTAAAAGCTACACACTATCCCTGAGTAACATAGGCTAGAATTAATTTTGATTTAAGGTTCGAAACAATTCCTAAAACAATAAATATTAATTCTTATACTTTCTTTAAAGCTAGAACGCTGAAATTTTATACATTTATTTCTTACAAGATACATAGACAAAATAAACTAGATTTGCATTTTGTCGCGTGCTGCTAAGGAGTGAAAATGTGATAACAACCCCTAAAACAATAACAAATAATTGTTATATTTTTCTTAAAGTTAGTGAGCTGAAAATTTGTACATTTATTTCTTACAAGACACATAGAAAAAGTATCATAGATTTAAATTCTGTCTTGTGTTCCTAAGGGGTGAAAATGAGTAACAACCCTTATAAAAAAATGTTGATTGTTATATTTTCCTTAAAGCTAGATAACTGAAAATTTGGCATTTTAATTTTAAGTGTTTTATAGCAAAGAAAATGAATAGCAACATACGGAATTTTAAAAGTTACATCTAATGGGTGAACTGGGGGTAACAACCCCTTTACAATAAAGATACATTTTTATACTTCCCATGATTAACACCTTTGTTTCATAAGTGGTAATCTGTTTGCGTTTGCTTCACCGCGGGATCTGGCGAGCGAAGCGAGCAGGTGGCGGATCACTCTAGTACTCAATACAAGTTAAAACAGCTGATACAGATTTTCATTCTCAAAACAATTCTAGGTTAGGCATATTCAAGAACAACATGAATCATTTAAACTTAGTAAATTAAATAAAAATAATCCTTTTATATTAAAGTATACCCTAAACACAGGCTACTTAGGGTATACAAATTTCGTTTGCAAATTTGCAAGTGGGCATGCATGAAGTACGCCTTCTAGTTAATACACCCACTCCCACGTTAAATTAAAGATTTACTAATTTTATTTAGCTTGGAACAGAGCAGCGTAAGCCTATTATTTATTTGAGTGTCCGACTCAATTTTCACTCAGCAAATATGTTACCGGTAAAAAATTCTAGAAAAAGTTAAGCTTAAGATACATTTTTATTTTCCACTCTTCAGCAGAAAAAAATCTTTATAAAATTAACACCAATCTTAAAAGTGGTCAAATAATAAACTAAAATTACTAAAATGTATTTTTTTATGTGTAAATCCCTGTTGTTGCTAGTATTGACGACGAATTAATTTTGTGTTTGGACTTTCTATTTCTTCAAAGTTTCTAAACCTAATTCGAAATATTGTACATTATTTATCTAAAGATTTTCTTTATCAGCCATTAGCTCGTTATTCTTCAACCAATTTGTACAAATGAAGGGTCATTTTGTACGTTTTGCACTGCAGATTTACACAAATATATAAAAATCCAAAATATTTGTATTTTTAAAACGATTAACGTTTAAATAATAATGCCATGTTATTTAAATTGGAGAACTTTTTGTAGAAACTATATCTTAGTTTGGAAGAAATCGTTCACATGGGGTCATTAAAAATTTATCAATTTGAAGCCCAAACTTTCCGATACTCTCCGAAAATATAAAATGTATCATTACCGATATTAAGTTTGTAAAAAAATACAAAAACTTAAGTCCTAAAAACTCCCAATGTTATTTATATAAGATGTTTTTACCAACTCGCTCTTAGTTCAAGAGAACCATTCAACGTTCGCACAAAAGTAAATATCAATTTGAAGCTTAAACCTACCCATATTCCGCAAAAATGTTAAATGTGACATTGTATTACTTCAAATGTGTTAAAGCCCAACTGCCTTCAAACCATTGTGGTGAGGTTTATATAATATTCATTTTGTATTTACAACAGCTAGCTGATTGTTATAAATGAATTATCACTACGTGTATTTAAACATTAGACAGCTGATTAAGGTTTTAACTTATTTCATTACAGTGAACAACAAAAGTAATCTACATCACGGTATATAGAATACTAACGGTAGGGTTCACGGGCATCTACTCTTGACGTCATCGGTGCCCACTGCTAAGAGAAATCAGCTGTTTATTATCGATTACGATTGCAGTCGTATTAACAGAGTATATTATTATACGTATTCTGTAAAAAAATTATTCATATACTATAAATTACTTTATTTATAAATTATTATTATTAAATTTTTAGTATCGAAAACGTATATACTTTGTAAACAAAATTTTACAATACATTTTTAAAATGTAGCCTACATATCTTTTGATATATATATTCGATTTTAAATAATAAAAACGATTTGGATTCAAAATAAAATTCTCTATAACTTATTATATTCATAACCCAATACAAAATTAAAATAAATGTCAAATAATAAAAAATAAAAAAAATATTGTTCACCATTTGTCGAATTTGAAATAGCAATATTTATAGGCCTAATCAGTAAAGGTATTCAAATTTTTTTGTAACAATCTGAATTTTTTTAATTGTTATTATAGATATGTTTTCTATATGTAGTTCAAATTTTATTAAAATCTGTAAAATTTATATTTTTAAAGTTATAAATTTTTACTGAAGACATGAACAAACAATTTTTCATTGAATAAAGATATCGGAAAGTAATTGTTATAGGCCTAATCAGTAAAGGTATTAAAATTTCATGTAACAATCTGATTTTTTATATTATTATTAAAGATATGTTGTCTATGTGTGATTCAAGTTTTATTAAAATCGGTTAAATATTTTTAAAGTTATTCAGTTTTTACATAAGGCCCCATGAGAAGCTTATGGGGCTTATGAGAAACTGGGCACCAATGACGTCACGAGTTACTGCGATGGGTTATTCGTGAACCCTACCGTTAGTATTCTATATACCGTGATCTACATGAAGTGATTGTTAAACGTGTGTTGAGTAAGTGAGTTAGTTTTTAAACCTCGTTTTTTGTTCAGTGCAAAATATTTATTAACACTAAGACGACAAAATTACAAAATTTTAAAATGTAATTATCTAACTTTTAATAAGTTTGGCGTGTGCACAGAACATAATGCAAAATGCATGTAAGGTATATACATTTTATTCGCGTGATAATATTCTCATATAAATAACTATACGATACAGTTAGGCTTATATAAAAACTTAATTAAGTTGTTAATGTTCAAAAGTCATTACCGTACGGTGCACAGCTAGTTGATTGTAATTCAGTTATCGTATAACATCTTTACCCCGGGCAAAACAAACTTTAAACAAAAAATGCAATTCAAATAAAACGTAATGTTAGTCACTATCAAAATATGTCAGTGAAAAAAGAAGATATTTAAAATTTGTTGATTACTAAAACGATAATGATTGAGTTTTATAAGTATTGAGGTAAACAAGTTTGTATTGTAATATACTGGTTGTAGCTTTAAGGTTCACGTAGTATGTGTATTCTGGTGTTAAACATGTTTGAAACTGTAAACACAAGTGTTTGGAAA
This sequence comes from Philaenus spumarius, assembly GCA_018207615.1. Classification (NCBI taxonomy): domain Eukaryota; kingdom Metazoa; phylum Arthropoda; class Insecta; order Hemiptera; family Aphrophoridae; genus Philaenus; species Philaenus spumarius. The sequence goes on along the minus strand of JAGFPH010002624.1, from coordinate 41,921 downwards.
GTTGTAGTGTTGATGAATTATTCAAACTTCTCTACTACATAGATTACTACGTAGTTTCCCAGGAACTGTATTGAACAGACAAATAAAATAATACAAATAGCACTTTTAATTGGTCTACGAGAGAAAGCACGAAGTTACTTTTTCGCGGTATGACCGAAGTATCTAGATTAAAATAACAACAATAATAAATACTAGTAGTGGTTTGTAATTAAGATAATAATTTTTTTTGTTAGTTATGCTAGTATTTATAGTGTCTAATCAAGATGGGGGAGCAGTGTGTATACAGGGTGATTCAGGAAGAAACGAAAAAACTTTCAGGGCGTTTTCTACTAGGGAAAATAAAGAAAAAAGTAGGCCTACCTATAAACACAAGTTTGGAAATACTTCGTTTTCTAGATATCCGCCATTTTGTTGTTTGTACAGAATAATTCATATCCAGAGAAATGTTTGACTGATCGAGTTCAAACTTGGCATGAAGTTTAACCTAACACAATGATCTAATTTATGAGAAATAAATAATAGTTTCAAAAACTAAAAAAATACGCTTTAAAAGCAAACCGAACTAAAAATTTTAAAATAATTGTAAAAAAAGCGTTATGTGCTTTTCATCAAATGTTACAAATATTTCATTGGTAGGTATTTATAAAAGTAGAGTTATTATAAAAATATAGTATAACGCACCTCACGCTTTTTTACAATTATTTTCAAATTTTTAGTTCGGTTAGTTTTTAAAGCGTACTTTTAGTTTTTGTAAACTATTATTTATTTTCTTATTTTTTAGTCTGGGGACCATGATCAGTGTTCACTTACTACACCCAACAAAATTAATGAGCTCCCGAAGTTTCTGCATATCGTCGTGAATCCCCCTGTAGATAAAGTTTTTAATGACACCCGAAAACGTGTTCTAGGGACCATGATCAGTGCTGACTTACTACACCCAATAAAATTAATTATTGCATGTCATCGGTCCTTGGTAAGTATGCAAAGTTTCAAATCAATCCGACGTTTTGTAGGTGATGCAAATCACACCGTGTTCTGGGGACCATGATCAGTGCTCACTTACAACACCCAACAAAATTAATATTGCATTGTCATCGGTCTTTGATAAGTGTGCAAAGTTTCAAATCAATCCGACGTTTTGAAGGGGGTGAAAATCACGTTAAAAGATTCCGTTACATAGACACATACCAAGCTAATAAAAGCGTATTAAATAAGCAATTATATATATTATCCAATCATGCGTTTCAAAACGGCGGCTTTTTGAAAATTTCAAACCTAATTCACTCAAGAACCGTACAATTTAACAAAAAAATGGCAAGATACCTTTTTTGTAGCCATTTTGATTCTCTATCGAATCATGTATCAGTCAAAACAATCAGATGAAGGATAATCGTTAAGTTATGTATAATAATTCGTTCAACCCGGCATCCTATACCAACACAGTAAACACAACAATATTATTGTGGTCACGTATGCTGTTAATTATCTTTAAGTTAACTATTATCCTTCATCCGATTGTTTTGACTGTTACACCATCCGTTAGAGAATCAAATTGGCTACAAAAAAGGTATCTTTCCATTTTTTGTTAAAACGTACGGTTCTTGAGTAATCTAGGATTGAAATTTTAAAACAGCCGTCATTTTGAAACGCATGATTGGATATAGTAACTTATTTTCCTAAGATAGAACATTTTTAGGTTAAATTTCATGCCAAGTTTGAACTCAATTAGTCAAACATTTCTCTAGATATGAATTATTTTGTACAAAAACAAAATGGTGGATATCTGGAAAAAGAAACATTTACGAACCTATGTTTATATTAACGTTTTTCTTTATTTTCACTAATAGAATATGACTTGAAAGTTTTTTCGTTTCTTCCTGAATCACCCTGTAGAATACTTGAACCAGTAAGTAGGCTCGAACCTGCGCAACTGTAGCAAGTTTACGAGCACTGCACCACTCTGTTGTCCAAAAAAACTGCAGTTTCAACTTTTATTTGAGACTGTAAGCGAATAAAAGTATGTATATGGAGAGCTGAATTAATCTTAAAGCAAAGAAAACAGCCATTTTACTTAGATCTTGGACAAGGAAAACAATATTATTTAATACTAGCTGACCCGGCAATGCTTTGCTATTGCTTAATTTGAAACTTTGAAAGCCTGTAATTCGTATCCCTGAGGGCCGATGTAAATTATAATGGGATTCTGCTCATTGCTTGATTTACCTAACCTAAAATTATATTCAGTTTTTGATCCAAATCAGTTGTTGATCAAAATCAGCTGTTGATCAAAATCAGCTGTTTTAAGCTTTTCATACGAACAGCTGTTTCTGATAAAATCAAAAGAAATATTTCTTCTTCTTCCTTAAGATTGACCTTCCATAAGATTAACATTGAAACTTTGAGGGCCACTGGGGCGTAGCCCTAATGTCCTAGGACTTTGGTAAATGGCCTAAAACCTTCCCAGGGTTAACCTGTGTTACTATGCAAAATTTCAAAGCAATCGGATGGACGGTTTGGTAACGCATAAAGGACAAACATACAGACAAACGTACAAACATACATTGAATTTTATATATATAGATAATAATTCGAACACGCAGCTGAACCGCTGACGTGAGTTGAGCGAATTTCCAAAATAAAATTTATATATGTTTTTGGGTTTCAAACAACTGTTTGGGAAATTGATCTACTGACGAAGGTGCTGCCAGCATGTACCAAATATATTGCCATCGGTCACCACGGTAAAAGCCGTGGTTTAAATTCTGATACTTTTACGGTATTTTACGTTTCGATTGTTTTTGGGAGAACCAGATGGGCTGTCAGGTTGCGTAAAAAAACAAAATGTGCAGAATTATTTCGTATGTCTATTTTTTTTAAAGAAAACTTCAAAAAGATTTATTTCTAGTACGAAAATCTCAACAATATTTGACTTCCAGTCAAAAGTTTTGGTCTACTTCCGGTCAATTTTTTTGGCTAACGAACTCGTCCAAACTACTTAGAAAACCAACCTGTGTACTAAATTTGGACCAAATCGGACATTAAATGCGTCCGTTATAGTGCGCACAATTATATACATGATACTTCCGGTCGAAAATGTGGTCTACTTCCGGTAAATTTTTTTGGCTAACTAACTCGTCCAAACTACTTAGAAAACCAACCTGTGTACTAAATTTGGACCAAATCGGACATTAAATGCGTCCGTTATAGTGCGCACAATTATATACATGATACTTCCGGTCGAAAATGTGGTCTACTTCCGGTAAATTTTTTGGCTAACGAACTAGTCCAAGCAACTTAGAAAACCAACCTGTGAACCAAATTTGGATCAAATCGGACGTTAAACGCGTCCTTAGAATGCGCACACTTATACATAAAGTTACTTTCGGTAAAAAATTTGGTCTACTTCCGGTTAATTTTTTTGGCTAACCTACCAGTTCAAGCGACTTAGAAACCCAGTATGTGTACCAAATTTGGTCCAAATCGGACCTAAAATGCGTCCGTTAGAGTGCGCACACATACATACATAAATATATACCAACCCCACGGTAGAACCCCCCACATGGCTTTGAACCGGGTACTTCTATGGTATTTTACGTTTTGATCGATTTTGGGGGAACGAAGCGAGCTATAAGGTCGCGTAAAAATACGAAATGTGCAGAATAACATCCTACATTTATGTTATATTCCTACAAAAGTTTAAAAAATATTTATTCTCGTACTTCCGGTCAAAAACGTGCTTCCGGTTGTTGGATTTTTTGTCTAACGTACTCGTCCGATTAACTTAGACAATCAAAATGTTGCACCATATTTGAACCAAATCGGACTTAAAATGCGTCCGTTAGAGTGCGCACACATACATACATAAATATATACATATATATATATGATTTTTAATGACACCCCAAAATGTGTTCTAGGTGTCATTTGCTACTCCCGACCTTGGGTCTTACCATAAGGGCCACTGCAATAGCTAATTTTTCCTATGGAAATTCTCTAATAAACTATTCATACCGATAACAAATTATTTTTTGTGAAACAATTGCAATCTATTGTTCTCAATGCAATAACGTCATTGTAGATACATTTATCACTGATGATTTGGGGCAGATTATTCTCAAAAATGAAGATTGTTGAAAACTGCCATACATTGGTGCAAAACAAAGTTGCATCACTTGCTATTATGGCCGTTGAAAATTACGTTCTGCAAAAGTTATATTTGAATTTATTTTTCTCAGTCTAATAACGTTATTGTAAATATCAGTATACATGGTGGTTATAAAGTCACCCCCCCCCCCCATTTAACTTTTGTGTTTGTTAAAACAAACAAATATCCTTTGGCGAACGACACTAACTTAACATAAAGTATCTTTTGAAACAATCGGAAGTTTTGAGTGTCCCCTAAAAATGGGGGATTTTGGGGGCAACTCAAATTTTTTAAATGGGAAGGATGGTCATGTGATACCTTATTTTAAAGGTCTATTTAAGACTAGAAAAATGACATAAAGAAAATAAAAATCGGACAACCCAAAACAAAATGGCGGTCCTAAACGTGTTGAAATAAATCGACATAAAGTTGCTAATATCTCGAAAAGGAAGGGTTTTTAGAAAAAATTTCAAGAGACAAAAAATGTTTATTTCAAAGTGCTCGACCTAAATATAAATAAATTGCTTCCAAATCGACTTCGTAAATTTGATTTTAGTGAAGTATTTAGTCAAATGTTTTCCATGTTATAGAAATTCTAGTACCCAAACTACAGTTTCCTTATAAAATAGTTCTTCAGGTAAAAATCATAATTTACTTTGTTATACAGGCCCAATGCAATTTTTTAATTGATTTACTTTTGTTTTATTTTCCTGCTTGTTTATTGCAGATATTTAATATTATTTACAAGGCTTTGGGTTTTCAAATTGGCTAACTGCAGTAAAGATTTTGTAAATAGGGTACTACATAAAATAAATAAACGGTATCAGGAAACTGACACATACTTTCTCCCTCATTATAGGAACTTAATTTTTTATTTTTAAGAGTAATTTTCCCATAAAAACCCTTAAAATAACGGAAAAACCAACTTTTCTCAAAAACGGCTCGAACGATTTTGATCAAAATTTTACAGTTTATAGTACTTTAGGTCCCTAATAAACTATAAAATTTTAATCAAAATCGTTAGAGCCGATTTTGAGAAAAGTTGATTTTTCCGTTATTTTAAGGGTTTTTATGGGAAAATTACCCTTAAAAATAAAAAATTCACAAAAATGAAAAAAACGCCTGGAGATACCGTGGATTAATACCTCCATACCAAATTTCATCAAAATCGGACGACTGGTTTAGGCTCTAGGTCTGATAACATCCACACAGACACACAGACACACAGACACACAGACACACAGACACACACACAGACATCACTCCGAAAACCACTTTTTTAGGTTCAGGGGGACCCAAAACGGATATTTCCACCAAAAACTCAAACTCGAAAATTTTGACGAATACAATACTTTCTCCATATACTATGGTATAGGGGGAGAAAGTAAAAATTAAAACACTAATGTTTTATGGTGTTTAACCATAGAGTTGTGTAAGCATTTTCCCTCCAATCATATTTAATACTGGGGGAAACCCCTGCGTGCTCCGCCCGCACACCCCGTTCGAATCTTCTATACACACAATCATGTTATGTTTTCTTTATAGTAAAGGTGTAAGATTAATAATAACCAAAAACCTAAGATGGTAAATAATGTTAAATGTTCAAATCATATTATTTCGTATATTTCATAACAGCAGTTATAATAAAGGTTAAAAGAACCAACAAGGCTCAGGTAATTAATTGCCTAAAATAAAAACCTAACCAAAAAGTTAGAAATAAAAATAATTGCTTCAAAGTATGAAATCAGGTGTTAATAGAACTATTGAGGCAAACAGCTGTTTTATCTGTTATTTTATTCAATTGTTTGCTATGATAATAAATGTAAATACATGTGTTGGTTCATCAGTCTAGGCCTGACCTAAGATTTTTTCCGACTAAATTTACAAATGTTGAAATAAAAATGTTTTGATCGAAATTAACTATAGCCTATGATGTAACTCAGAGATAATGTAGCTTTTTATTGGTAAAACTATTTTTTCAATCGGTTCAGTAGGTCCAGAGATTACCCCCTACATACATACAAAAAACAAACAAACAAATTTTATCTCTTTATAATATTAGTATAGATAAAAGTCCTAAATTAATTGGTTGCATTAAGTGTTTAAACTCTGACAAGGCAGGCGCACGAATATAAATTCACCACACAATCTAATTTTTGTTCGCTTGCATACACGTGCAATCAATCTGAGATTAGAAATGGGAAGGTAAAGGGTGAAAGGGGCCGGAGGGGACCGTCGCTTCAGGGCCTCAAAACCTTGTTAATCCGGCACTGTGGATATACAATCTTCGACTTTTTATAAAGTGATAATACTAGAAGAAAATATTATAAACTAGTAAACCCCCTTGAAAAATCGCAGGATGTTTAATTAGATACACATCAGAAATACATCATATCAAAAACAAACTATTAAAAAAAAAACATTAAATAATACTTATCTAGACCTAATATAACTTTGCTGACGGGGATTTTTAAGTCGGTAAATGTGTACAATAATAAGGATTATAAAACTGTAGGCCTACTAATTAAAAATTTGTATTTACATAGTCTATGTTATTATATATTTAAAGAAATATAAAAGTACTATCTTTTAATTACGTTTTATTTCATATTGATAAATCAAATGATTTAGAAGTTATTAATATAATAGTAAAGAAATTAATAATGGAATATGTTTGTATGTTATACGGAAGATGTGTGAATGTTTCCGAAGTTAAACGAATATATCTCTTCTTTAAATTTGTATAAACAAATATATTGATGATAAAAGGTTGTATTATATACAGTTTATAACCTCAAAGCAAATATTATAACGTATATTATAGCACACTATAACTCACATTAAAAAAAATAAACATTTCAAGAAATTACAACGATTGAAGTTGTAAACATAACCCCAAACTAAAATCTACACTGGGTGTTACAAGATGATGGGTGAAATCAGCTGTTTAGATGTATAAATAAATTTGTATAAAAAAAATAAATTGATGATAAAAGGTTGTATTGACATTCATTTTATAACCTCAAAGCAAATCTTATAACGTATTATAGCCTACGTTAGTTATTTAACTCATGTTTTAAGAAAATCAACTTAAGGCCGAGAGAGGTAAAAAGAAGGTTTATTCGCTAGTGTGGTAAACTCCATAATATTATATGCAACACCGGCCTGGAGCGAAGCAATGAACAAGCTGGTACATAGGAGAAATAAATGTGCTATCAGTACAGAGGCGTGTAGTACTAAGAGTCACTGCGGCGTATAGGACAGTCTCCCAAGGAGCGGTAATAGTAGTGGCTGGAATACCCCCAGCAGATCTTTTGGCCTGGGAAAGGAGCGAGATATTTGACGAGAGGAAAGATGGAACAGCGACGATGGCTGATATAAAATTGAATGCAAGACGGAGACTTCTCAGGAAGTGGCAAGAAAGATGGGATGAGGATGTATATGATCGTTGGACATATAGAATGATTCCTAACATCGAGGAATGGATAAATAGTTGACATGGAGAGTTGAGCTATTATCTGACGCAGGCACTGACAGGACACGGATGTTTTCGGGCGTACCTACATCGCTTTCGGAGATCAGAAGAGGCACGCTGTCTGTATTGTGAGGCGGAAGAAGACAGCGCAGAACACACCATCTTTCAATGTGTACGATGGCAGATAGAGAAAGAAGTTCTGGAAACACAGTTTGGGTCAACGATCTCACCGGAAAGCCAGGTGGTTATGATGATAGAAAAAGTATAAAAATGGAAGATTATTGATTTATTAATTTAATCATTAGAAGGAAAGAAGAACAGCTGAGGTAAGCTGAAGACGGACCCTTGATTGGTGATGAAGTATGCTTAATGGTGATTCCGGTGCCAGTCATAATGGGCAGAGAAAGAGGTGAGATTTTTAGTGGGTCGGCACAGGGCCATCCCCACATAACCCTGTTGTGCGGTACTAACAGGGCATGTGCCTGCACATTTTTTACACCTCGCGCCAAAAAAATAAACAAAAATAAAAAGAAGAAAATCAACTTCACAAGACTTCTATTGATTGAAGTTTAAACATAACCCCAAAGTATAATCTTTGGTATGTTTGTTTTAGTATTACAGATGATAGGTGAAATCAGATGTAATATTATAATGTTACTCACGGACGTACACTCGCTTTTATAGGAGTTGATACTACATGTATGATGGTATTATCAGTAAAATGAATTATTTATTTTGATCAGAATACATTCAAAGACTTATATACTATGTCTACAAATTGATTCTTTTTTTTTAATAATGAATTTCCAACATTTACAAGATTAAATACTTTATTACGTGCGTTGTAACGTTCAACAAGGCTGTTCCCAATTTTTACAATGTTCACTCTTTTTCAATCCCAATGATACACATACAATGTATATTAAATTTTTAAGTTATTGGATTAAATTTGGATTAACGCCAAAGGAGCGGTGGGTTGATTAGGATTTTTGGATTTACGAGTTTAATTTTTTTAAATTAGTTTCTGCAATTACTTTTAACATAACTAAAAACAAACTTATTGCTTTTACCTTCTAAAGCTTCCCAACGCCTTTTCTCTGTTTCTGATTCCAACGCGTCAAAAACTGCAGCTCCGACGAGAAGGTATGTAAATGTGCAAACTATCAAGGACAGAGTCCGGACGTTTTGCTTCTTCATTCTTTGGGGAACACCATGCTGGTTGTTGTTGGCCTAGGTCGTGGCCGTGTAGAGAAGGAGCGCTGAGGGCCCACAATGGCCCCGCACCATCTTCATGAGCAGCTGCCGCCACTCCGCACTGCCACATCCTGCCCATCACCCATACCCTGCACATTAATAATATCAAATGATTAGCTTACATTATTTAGTGTATACAATAAGGGTTGTATTGGTGTACAGAAAAAAGGCCGCTCGACGTCTCCATGACCTCCGCTACTCCGCAATGCCACATCATGATATTCTCCCATAACCTGCACAGAAACATTATTGTAGAATTGGCTTCATTTGGTGGACTCCATGTTGGTACTGCCAAATCGTGGCCGAGTAGAGTACAAGCACTGATGATTCACAATGGCCTCGTAGCAGCTTCATAAACGACAGCCGCTACTCCACACTACCACAATAAGCTTATGTTAAATTATAACCAAAGCCTTACCCCCCCCCCCCCTCCCCCGAAAGCCCGAAATTTAGTAGTAAAAATTAATACTAGGTTTAAAAAGTGCAAATTAAATTATAAAATAGAGGATTAACACAATTATTAACACAACAGAGGATCCAACAACATACTGTATTTTACATCCATTAAGCACTGCATGCATACTGTTATTTATATTTACTTGATTAAACTACAACGTAAAATACACATGGATGCAGTAGGTTACAGCCTTACTCTCTTGTGTGCTTGCTCTGATCTATTAAATAAGGAAACTATGAAGGTTCAACAAAAATACTTTACTCTAACAAAACACGCAATGCATTGTGTATTGAAAATTGTCCCAATACGGGGGTTGGCGTGCGAAGCACGCAATGCATTGTGTATTGAAAATTCTCCCAATTTGGGGTTGGGCGTGTATGCACTGTGCGTCGGCCGCTTGTCATAGTGTTCAGTGTCGAGCTCACATATGCGTCCTTAGCAGTGAACGTGTTACAAGGGTTTAGATTCAAAACCCCGGTCCTGACTAAACCCCCCCCCCCTCTCAAAATGTTTTCCTGGCACGGATTTGCTTATAACACACCAATATGCAGGATTAGTTACATTTTGTAAATACCACGCTGATTGTTATTGGCCTATATCGTAGAGAAGGAGCTCTGAGGTTCCAAAAAGTTGCATATAGTCTTCATAAACAGCAATTGTCCATCACCCATAACCACCTGCACACCGTAATAATATCGTTTGGAGTTAGCTAGTTTTTGTGAAATGTTATTTACCAAAAGGGATATAATCGATAGAAACAGATGTTGTTTACGCTGATTTTAAATATTACTGAAATAAAACAAAATTAACGAATAGCTAATAACAATATTAGTGATTTTGAAACTCAAACACATATAATATACAGAGTGTTCATAAAGTATATCTAACACGCCTCATTTATTTTTTTATTTTATTTTTGTTACTGAAAATAAGTTAATGAGTGATATATCTTGTGTTGCATAACAGGACAAATATTTTGACATATCTGACCGCCTATGATTTTGGGGGGCTTAGGCAAGGGGGGGGGGGTACAAATTTCAAGTGTGAAGGTAGGTCATGTAATACACCATTTAAAAGCTTATTTAAAAAAAAACAAAATGACGCAAACTAGGACTTAATATCTTGCTTCATTTCAAAATTCTGGAAAATAACATACAACCTTTTGTCTTCTTGTTTATCCGCCTTTCTTAGCTTTGTCTTTCTTTCGCTTGACGCGTTTCGGGTAGACCCCATCTTCAGAAGCTATGTTATCTACTCCTATATTATGCTATGTTATGCTATGCTATGCTATGTTATGTTATATTAGATAACATAGCTTCTGAAGATGGGGTCTACCCGAAACGCGTCAAGCGAAAGAAAGACAAAGCTAAGAAAGGCGGATAAACAAGAAGACAAATGTTTCAAGCATCTTAGCGGAAATGAGAATAACAAATGCAGTGATTACATACAACCTAATATTAACAAATTAACAACCTGCTTTGATGCTATGACAACAATATAATTTTCCAGAACTTTAAGTGTCCATTACTTTGAAACGAAGCAAGATACTAAGCTCTAGTTTGCGCCATTTTGTTTCTATTTTAATAAGCTTTTCAATGGTGTGTTACATGACCTACCTATATATTTGAAACTAGTAAATCCCCGTGCAAAATCACAGGCGGATTAATTAGATACACATCAGAAATACATCATTTATACAAAATACTATTTAAACAACACACTTTATCTAGGCCTACCTAACTATGCAGACGGGGATTTTTCACTCGGTAAATGTGTACAATTATAAGGACTATAAAACTGTAGGAATATTTGTTAAGATTTCGTGTTTATGTATATCAACTTATATAAAGCTAGACGGTAACACTGATTCATTGACATTAATTATTAGGCACTTCCCGTAATCGGACCCCCCTCAACCTTATACTTGAATTAAAGCTCTCGACGAGAAACTTTTGGGAAAATTGCCAGAAGTTAACATTTTTTAATTTTGGAAGCACCTTTTGGGCGGGAAAGATTTTTTCAATTTTTTAAACTTTTTCATTTTCCCACTTTGAGCGCATTTAGCAAGAAAACGGTAAGATATAGAACAAAATGTTAAACACAAAAGTTGTAGAAAATTTAATTTCAAACTAACGATTTTGCATCAAATTTAAGATCCAATCATCCGTTCAGCCGCTATTCACCCGAGAAGGAGCTCCGGCACACAATCCTTCAAATTTCCCATGTTAATATTATGGAGATAATGTTTAATGAGTTTGAGTCTCCTGCCAAATAAAACAGCTGATTTATGCTCGGTCACCTATGTACAAACGAGCCAAAGATTAACGAGATTCTTTAGCGAATTTTCCAACTGCGAGCGAAGCGAAGCAGCCATTGAGGCCGAAGGCGAGGTGGGGTTGGGACGCGAAGCGTCCAGGGGCAGAGCCCCTAGTTATTGTATATATTTAAAGAAAGATAAAAATATTATATTTTAATTGTATAAACTATTATTTTGATGGTAAAAGGTTGCATTTATATACAGTTTATAACCTCAAAGCAAATGTTATAACGTATGATTATAACATACATTAGTTCTATAACTCATATTTAAGAAAAATCAACTTCACAAGAAATTATAACGTTTGCAGTTGTAAACATAACCTCAAACTATAATATACACTGGGTTTACAGATGATGGGTGAAATTAGCTGTTAAATTAAATGTTACTCCACGTACGTACGCTTTTATAGGAGTTGATTTTTATTTAACCCCCTCAAGCCCCCAAAAATCATAGAGTTTTTAGTTATTTATTCTTAGATTATTTTCATTCTGTATTGTACACGTAAAATATTATAACCACTTGTATTAATTTATTGCATTCTTTTATTTCTGAACGCCCAATACGAAGGAATACAATGAATTGCACAGTATTAGTTTATCGAGAAAATTCTGAGTATACTCACTTAGTTGACTAGTTTAGCTAACCTTATACGTAGTAAATAGTTTAATGTGCTAGAGCTGAGCTTTGAAAGGGTAACTTTACTAAATGGAATAATGTTTACTAATAAAAATTACGGCATGCTGTATTTAAATAAATTAAACATTATTTTAGTCGCTTAATTTCAATTGACATTCTTCCATAATTTATCATTTCCAGACTGTTGAAAAACTATCACAGTTTTATAGTGAAATGTAACAGAAGAAGGTTCTGTAGTTTAATTTTGGTTGCATTTTCCAGTTTTATGTCAAGTGCATCATCGCAAAAATTAACTGGTGCTATTTCGGTTAATATTAGGCCTACAAGATTTTCTATTTATCTTTGCGTCATATCATTTTGCAATGTATAATCTACAAAAAAGATATGTTTCTATATTTAAAGTATATTTTATAAAAAACAGTTATGAGAAATTTCCAATAAACAAACATAACCAATAAAGACATCTCTGAATGTGTACACGAAGTATACCCCAACAGAGAACATTGAATTCCATTACGTTTATAACCAATAACTTAATTTTATATTACATCTATAAAAAAAACTTGAACAGATACATGTAGTATGTAACATGAAAGATGGATAAACATCACCTAGTCTGCCTTCCAGCAAGTTTTAATCTCGATTTATTTGATTGCCGGTCAAAAGGCAGAAGCTGAAAGATGTATATCACGTCAATATGAATCCGATGTATACGCACCATAACCATAAAAATGTCCACAAGTTGCAAATATATTGGTTGATACCTAAATCGACCATGCATTTAATCCCATATCTCTACGCCCCAACTGTTTCCTCAATACGGACATTTTGTAAATCTGCTCAATCCTATTTTATTTTAGAAATGATGAACTACCGCTAATAGTATCGCAACTAAGTCTGGGTACGAATTTTTAAAATTTAAGAAACGAAATTGAGAGGTAAATTGCGTTAAACAAAATCTGTAACATGTTTTACGATTTTAATAAGTCGTAACTTATTAAATGCACGTTGTTACTTAAATATGGAACATTTACAATTATTGAGATTCTTGTGGATAAAAAAAGTATAGGAAAAAAATACACCTAAACTGTTCAGTTTTATTAATTCTGCCATCTATAAAAATTATAATAAATAATTAGGGCTCAGCACCTACTAGCTTCAATCATCATCCCCGTCGATGCATGGCGAAGTAAATGCAAAGTGATTATTGTATACGCTGATATTTTCACAGAAATGAGCGGTGACCTATATGTTGCTAATGTAAAACATATCGAAATAAACAAGATAAACCCCAATAATTCAAGTTGCTGCATGCGTTTGAAATATTAATATTGAAATATTAATTTACAATTAATTTTCAATAATCTTTAATAACCATTTCATACAAATTTTGATATTACCAACTAAAGGACAATAATATGCAACACCAGATGTTTGACTTATAATTAATTCAGTAAGCCTTTTGTTTGCTTTTGCCTAACTTTAAAAAAATCAGTTAGTTGTGAATAATAATTTGTAAAATTTGAATAACTAGATGACCCGTGCGAAGCATTCGCATTCTAAATTACTTAAATCCCACTTAATTAAAATACACACTGTAATTTAGTATCGTAGGCTAGGCTTACAATTAATTAAAAATAGCAATGCAGTGGTGTAACGGCAGCTCTCCAGCTGGGTATTGTTATCATCAGTGTTGCCAACGACAGGAAAATATCCCCACAACTTACTTGATCTTACATCACTGTTACTTTCGTATTCTTTATTTATTTAATTTTTTTTTTCGTATAATTGTGTTTTGTATATTTTTCCGGTGTAGCGGTTAAGGAAAGCTTTAAAATGATGCCTCATTCATGTAACTTGATGATGTATTAAGGAAGTTATGGTGTACCGACAAAAAAATGGCCTTGAGAAATAATATATGTGATAATAAATAAAAATTTACATGGTTCAAAATTTGCCAAATTTGTTACAAAATAATAAATGAGTCACTGTAGGCCTAACCTAAAATGATGTTTATATTGTTTTATCCAAATCAGCTGTTTTATGTATAATATGTAGCAACAGATGTTTGAACTACATTATAATTCAGTAAGCATTTTTCGTATTACTATACTATACTATAGTATAAAGAAAGTATAGTGATCGCAAAACAAATCGATGTTGAGATTTTTTGTGGAAATATCCGTTTTGGGACCCCCTGAGTCCAAAAAAGGGGTCTTTACAAAATGTCTGTCTATATGTATGTATGTGTGTATGCACGGTAACTTGTTCTACTTACCGTGTCTGTATGTATACATACAAAGCTAGAGCGAAAACTATTCGATCGATTTCAAACAAATTTGCACTAGACATGTCAAGTAGGCCTGTACAGATGCACGGAAAACGGGTTTGAAAACTTTTGAAAAACAACCCCCTTTTTGGCAAAAAACCCCCAAAAAATCAGTTGTTATTTTTTATAAAAAAACGGCTCTAACGATGTTGATACAATTTGGCTTATTTGTAGCCTTTAATGTACCCTACCATATGCAAAAAAAACCGTATCTTTCTAAAATTTCTCGTTTAGCTAATAATAATAACACGTCTGACCTGATTGACGTGTTTGGTGCAAATTTGTTCGAAATCGATGGAATAGTTTTATCTCTAGCTAATAATAATAATATTTATTAGTCAATCTCCTAGTTTAAAATCACCTCTCCCAGCCCTCCTACAATAATGAAGTCACTGTGAATCTGTTTAATAATTTAAATATGTTTGTGAGAAAGTATGTGCCAGTTTCTGGTACCGTTTATTTTGTTTGCGTTTGCTTTTAATTTGTCGGTATAACCTAAAAAGGCTGTTGTTTGCGAATAGTAATAAACTGATTATATATTTGCTAAGTTGGATGCTGTAGTAATTAATGTAAACAACATGTGTTGTTAAGCTGTTGATCCAGACAGCTGTTTTTCCATATTTTCACTATTTTTACGCTTTAAAATACAAATTTAGCAAAATAATTTTTTAGTGTGCGCCTATGACCCCAGAATATGCCCTATTTTCGTTTTTGTTTTTTTAACATCATGCTTCTTGCTGTTTTGCACTTTAAGGCTAATGAAGACAGGACCTACAGTTTTACGTGGAATCCGAACCACAGCTAATGACGTCTGTTAAGAAACCATTTAGAAAATTATTCAGGGTCAATGGGAATTGAACCCGGAACTTTTCCATTGATTGTTGCCATGACGATTGATAAAGCTTTGACGCCTTAACAACCACAGCCATCGTGGCTTATCCCTATTTTCGTATTTGTATCTTAAGTATTTTGCTCCACGTTGATTCTATGTTCGTTAGTCAGTCATTCAGTCAGGACAAAACCTCTTATATATATATAAAGATTGAACGGAATTTGGGAAATTATATACTTACACCTAATTTAAAAAGAATAACGAATGATAGAAATCACGTGATTTCAACTGAAATTTTGATCGCACAATTAATTTAGATAACTTCTTTCACTGAGAAATTACACAGAAAATTAATATTACTGTGTATTAATTAATTACTGTGTCTATGGATTACTGCCCATTAAAGTTTGCACAGAATCAGTAACAGCTGTTGTAATCCTATGTTACCGTAAATTCAACTGTCACGATTAATTTTATATTCTCATCAATTTTTTTTGTTGCTTTTTTTGTTTGCTTGGCTACAAAAAAAGTAACATAATAAGAACTCCTGGTTGTATCTAAAAGCACAACCAAATTTTTAACTTTCAACCAGATATTTTGTTTTTGTCAAGCTATTTTTACTTTTTGTCTCAAAACGAGTTATATGATTTGCAAAATATTTATAGTCTTTTGGGACACATAATAGTAGATGACCTGGTAAAGCTAATTACTACCATATTGAACCCGCAAGCTATCAAAGAATAATACATGAATAATACAGCTATACATGCATCATCAAGAAGTAATATGAATTTATAAACCTAGTTATATTTATTTGTTAATCCCCCTTAACATACATTTGTATGTTTGTTCCTTGTGTTGACCCTTGTATTTATTTGTTTATACATTTCCCTAGACAATGAATGGTTTCTTACTTCCATCGCTACATTCCCTCTGAAGTATAAGTTGATCAAAATTAATTTTAATTATTTTTAAAGCTATTATATAAAAACTGCTATTTTCTTTTACATTATTTAATCACTAGCTGGCCCGACCCGGCTTTGCACGGATAGACAAATCAACCTGATACTAATAATTAGCCCAGTTCGTTGTAGGCCTAACCTAAAATTATATTCAGTTTTTGATCCAAATCAGTTGTTGATCAAAATCAGCTGTTTTTAGCTTTTCATATGAACAGCTGTTTTTTGTGCCCCTGATAAAATCAAAAGAAATCTTTCTTCTTTTTCCTTAAGATTGACCTTCCATAAGATTAACATTGAAACTTTGAGGGCCACTGGGGCGTAGCCCTAATGTCCTAGGATTTCGGTAAATGGCCTAAAACCTTCCCAGGGTTAACCTGTGTTACTATGCAAAATTTCAAAGCAATCGGATGGACGGTTTGGTAACGCATAAAGGACAAACATACAAACAGACGGACATACATTGAATTTTTTATATATAGATAAGTTGTTGGTTTTTTGCATTTCTTCATATTTGTTTTTGATTTACAAAAGTGTCAATGTATTGTTTTTATAGTTGAGTTAAGTGGAAAGGAGACCCTGTGGTTACTTAAGTATGGGGGAAATCAAAGGTTTCACGTTCCTCTCGCAACGCAAGAACTCGCTGTGCAGGTCTGTACTTCGACCTTGTGACCTCGGATTATGGACTCAGTGCTATAGAATACAAGGCCTGGTCCACGTCTTTGATGTTGACGCTCGCCAACTGTCCCAACCTTCCTCTCGCCCCTCCTATGTGACGTCATTGAGGTGCCATGATGCGCCGCGTAAGCATGGTTCGCCTTAGCTCTCACGTGTTATTTGATATAACGTTGCAGACGAAATTACTGAAACTAATAATTTGGTAATATACGACGTTGTTACGTTGCGATCAAGTTACTAGCAGACCGTTTTAGCAAGGTATTTATTTATTTAATGTTACGTTGCAGACGAGATTACATTATGAAATGTTACCAAGATTATTAAGTTCTTCTTTCTGGATATTCCAAGGAACACCTTTACTAACAAAATACATTAAAACAAACATTTTCAAAATGATGAGATATAAATAAATAAATATATAATATATAAATAATAATAAGATTTAAATTTGGAGTACCGGTAATTATTGATAACTCAAAATTTTAAAACATCAAATTTTAAGTACTCAGCTTCAAATTAAATTTATTTTAATG
The DNA here is from genome assembly GCA_018207615.1 of Philaenus spumarius. Classification (NCBI taxonomy): domain Eukaryota; kingdom Metazoa; phylum Arthropoda; class Insecta; order Hemiptera; family Aphrophoridae; genus Philaenus; species Philaenus spumarius. The sequence continues at coordinate 24,304 of JAGFPH010002624.1, read as the reverse complement.
TAAGAGTTGCAAGCGAGATTACTTTATGTTAAAAAGTTTCCAAGGTCCTCAAGTAATTTCTTCTGCAGCTTTAAGTTAAAATGTTTAAAAAAAGATCTTTACTAGCAAAATGCACTTAAGATTGTCAGAATAATTAGATTTAAATAAATATATAATATACAAATAATTAGAATCAAATTTAAACCTAGAGTAATAAAATTATTGATAAAAAAAATAAAACATAATTTTAAGTTAAACTTCTAGATTAAATTAAATTCCACAGTGTCAATTTAAATTTAAATAGTTCAATTGTTTAAATTCAACTATTAAATTAACTATTCCCTAAGTCCTAGAGAAGGAAAATTTCTATAAAGCACTTTTAATTTAAAAAAAATTATTTTATGTTAGTAATTATTATGTCAATGTGCAAATCTGCATAAGCTACTCATTATGTGTAAGTATTTTTAAGTTTTATTTTGTTCAATTTCGTAATTCAGAAATGTTTCGGAGAATCAAATTAAAAGTACGCTACCATTAGTACGCTACAACGGTTTATTACCCACAAATTAGTTAGTTTTATTGTAACCCTGTCTTCTTCTTACATCTTTGTTTACTGTCTACTTATTGCTTTGTGTAGTGTCAATACTAAAACTAAATAAAGAAGAGGCCGTCATAAAAATTGCAGCCTACAGCTTTGATAAGAAATTGAAATTATTGTAGCAGAAAATACTTATGAGAAGCGGTGGGAATGGAGCAGGCATTACCGCCGTGACGTCATCACAGTGGCAGTTACGGGAACGTTCACCGTGGCGCACTAAGTTTTGGTATTTTTAGTTTTGATCGATTTTGGAGGAACGAGACGCGCTAGAGTCGTGTAGAACACCAAAGGTGCAGAATAATCTCATGTATTTATTTGTTTAGATAAAACCACCAAATAGTTTCATTCTAGTACAAAAAATTTTAAAACAATTTTTACTTCCTGTCAAAAAAACCCTTTTTCGGTTGTTGGATTTTGTTGGCTAACGAACTCGTCCGAAATTTGGACCGAATCGGACGTAAAATGCGTCCGTCAGAGTGCGAACACATAAATACAGTATAAATAATACTTTTATAATGACACCCTAAAATGTGTTTTGGGGATCATGATCGGTGCTCACTCGCCGCTCGAGACTTTAGGTCACACCATAAGAGTCAACAGATGATTTTACTTATGGAAATTCACCAATAACGAAATGTAGTTTGAAAAAATGTATGTCAATAAAGCTAGTGAACATTGATGAAATAATTATTTAAAATCCATACATTATTTAATGTACCACATTATAAAATCTGCTGAAAATGTGCAGCTTCGTTGCTATACACATTTCATCTAGAAACTTTTCAGAATTTTTAGTCACGCCAAATTTCGATGATGGTCGTAACTCGAAACCCAAACTTGTCCACACCGTACTCAGAAACCTTTATCAATATTTTTTCCGCTTACACACTTCCTCAGCAAGGGATATTTAATTAAAGTACAAGTGAAAAAACATAGACCGATATTTGGAGATATCAGGATAGCTCAGTTGGCAGAGCATCGCGACGGAAACGTGAAGGTCCCGGGTTCAACTCCCGGTCTTGGTCTATGTTTTTCACTTGTAATTTAATTAAACCTTTATCAATGCTTACTAACACGATTGTTAGTTTGTAATCGTACAACCTGCTAATCTAGCAGATACTTTCATGTGTGTTGAATGCAGATTGGATAGGATTAAATATTGCTATGTGTAACTGTATCCATTGCTATTAATTTATCATCGCACCGATAGACACACACACAGTGTTGTGGTAATGATTAGGATTGGAAACCAATATTTCGGTTAATTAAGCTGTGGAAGTTCTGATACACCTTACGGTAAATGCACTGCTTCCGTCAGACATAATACCGTATAACGTTTAATCATTTCTGAAACTAAATGGGAATATGAATGTATGTGAATAGGAGGAGAGCAAGTAAAGATAGATGTTTGCCTTGCTAATCAGTCCGTTTGTCCAAAACAAACCCTCAGTACGTTCTCTATATTTATCACTAATTAAGTTGTGACAATCGAACACAATTTTAGATATTTAAAACAGTCCAAACACTACGGAATCGTATCCCATATTGTGATATTGACTTGTTTTAGTAAATTTTAATAAATATATCAAGAAACAGAACGACAAATCAACAACTTTGCAACATATCTGAATAGCATACATCCCTTGTTAAAATTTACAATTGAAATCGAAACCAACAATAGTATAAATTATCTGGATCTCACAATAACTAAGTCTAACCACAAACGAGGCGGTTTCCGGAAAAAGGGCCCATAGGATTATGTGCCCTTTTTCCAGAAATCGTTTTAAAAGAAGCGCCATGTTGTTATGAATACTCTCGCCAAGTTTTATTTCAATATCTTTATTCTGTGAGCCGTGAGCTAATTTTTTATAACTTATAAGACTTTGCACAGCTGATTTCGGTCTGCAGCCTGGATTTTTATCACTTGTAAACCTCTCACGAACACAAACTATACAGACTAACTTAATAAGAACCAAGTTAAGTAATTATTATTATAAACCTCTCATGAATACAAATGAAATAGATTCCAACTTAAGGACAACCAAGCAAACTCCCTACAACCACTCCTAGATGGTGGTGATAAACTATCTTTTACTTTACACATAATATTTATACCGATAGTAAAGAATTGTTGAAGTATTTATACCGATATCAGTTGAAGTATCGTTAATTTGTCAGTTTTCTTTAATCAAGCCTTAGCCTAGTGGATAACGTTGCGTCTTCCTGATCAGAAGATGCTGGGTTCGAATCTAGGCTAGGGAGACCAGATATCTAATCATATCTGAGGTTTGAGGGTAGGAGGGTGGAAGTAAAGCAAACGGTAGTTGACTCGCTTCCAAGCTGACGGGATATGACTAGATATCTGAGCTGAGGCTGTTTTGCATAATTTTACTAAGGTATTTATGTATGTACATATATATTTACTAAAAAAAAAAAAACAGGAAAACGGAATTTTATATAGTTTAAAAATTTAATAACAGAAATCGTCTATGGTATATCTCAAATAATTACTAGTTAATAGCGTATATAAAACTTATGTGTAGTTTTTTCAATAAGTTAATGAAAAAATAAAGGTTTTTCTCTTTTGGATGTTTTTATTTTTCATTCCAAGAAAACCATTTTTCGAAAAAGGGCACATAACCATATTAATTTATTTACATTTTAAAACATCAAAATTATTTTTATGTACAAAATGTTGTTGTCATAGTAACATGGATATCTGAAATAACTTATAAAAACATATTCTTATTTATGGTATAAGTATTTATATAATTCATCTAATTCAAAAATGTTTGTCCACAATTTCCTCAGACTTGAAAAAGAACCTATGGGCCCTTCTTCCAGAAACCGCCTCACGCAGTTTCAAAATATACAGAAAACCCACCCATACAGACCATACAATCCACCCACGTCTAACCATCCCATGTCGCACAAAATGGTGGCTTATAACTGCTTCGTTCATAGATTACGCAATGTACCAACGTCAGAAACAGATTTCCGTGAAGAATTTAATATAATCAAATGCATTGCTACCCAAAATGGTTACAAAGCGTCAATCATTGAAAAATTATACAACAAGCAGGTAAGGAAAGACAAAATTAGAAATCTGAATGAACCAAAAAAAGACAAATTATTGGGGTTCGATTATTTTAAGCCGTTTGAACACATATTCAGAAACCTACTCCAAAAGCAACAATATAAAATAGCCTGCAGAACAACAAATAATTTAAAGAGTCTCATAAAACCCCCTAAAAAGATATTCTACATTGATCACTTTGAAGGATCCGGAATATATTAACTATCCTGCAATGACTGTCCAAAACAATTTATAGGACAGACAGGAAGATCTTTAAAAAAAAGATTTAAAGAACATATTCCATCCTCCAAACAAATTGCACACTTAACAAAGTCAGAATCTAAATTTACAGAACACCTCATTCAGGCCAACCTTGGATATTCTTGCAAGGAAGAGTCACTTAAAATATTACACCGCTGTAAAAAGAGCCGATTTATGAATTGCCTTGAGCAATTCCAGATATACAAGAATCATAAAATCGACAATAAAATTTTATTAAATGAGAAACTTAACTTAGATTCCAACGCATTGTTCGATACGTTGTTGGAGATAAGCAACCACCTACATCGATTAGCGTGATTGACCATCGTCCGCAGTACGTATCGGAATGTTGGGCCCAACCAATCAAATATTTTTTTAATTTACTCGGTTTCCTTTTTTAAATAATGTATCGAGTATATGTATTATTGTGTTTGTGTTAATGTACTGTGTGTTTGTGTTAACAAGTGACAAAGGATATATCCGGCTATAAAAAACCTTAAAAATAGCTGAAAGCCGAAACGGCCGTCGTACTACGTCAGCAAATTGAATATTGTAGGCGGTAAGTCACAATATATATTTAAATTGTAATATATTTATTTGTTTTAAATATAAGCTTACATCCAAAAGTATTGCTCATACGGTTGTAAACTATATTCACCTCTGACATAAACAGTTAAATCACGTTACTTATAAGTGACGGAAGGTCTGAACATTTAAGGATGAAAATGTTTCATTAGCGAATTTCCATAGGAAAAATTAGCTATTGCAGTGGCCCTTATGGTAAGACCCAAGGTCGTGAGTAGCAAATGAGCACCGGTCATGGTCCCCAGAACACGTTTTAGGGTGTCATTAAAAATCATATATATAATCGGCCGCATTTTAAGTCCGATTTGGTTCAAATTTGGTACACATATTGGTTGTCTACGTCGGTCGGACAAGTTCGTTAGCCAAAAAAATCCAACAATCGGAAGCACGTTTTTTGACCAGAAGTAACAACTTTTTGACATTTTTCCTACGAGAACGAATTTGTTTTTGAGTTTTTTCTACAAATATAAATGTAGGATGTTATTCTACACATTTTGTTTTTTTACGCGACCTTATAGCTCGCTTGGTTCCCCCAAAATCGATCAAAACGTAAAATACCATAGACGTATCCGGTTCAAAGCCATGTGGTGGATTCCACGGTGGGGTTGGCGTGCGAAGCACGCAATGCATTGTGCATTGAAGATACCCCCAATACGGGGGTTGGCATGTGAAGCACGCAATGCTTTTTATATTGAAGATACTCCCAATATGCGAAATCGCGTGCAAACCATTTTGCAGCTATTCAGCACCGTCGTGAATAGACCTGTTTCACAAACAGTTGGTTGAAACCCTAAAGCGTAGGCCTATAAACTTAATTTTGGAAATTTGCTCAACTCACATCAGCGGTTCAGCTGCGTCGTCGAATTATTTCATATATGAAATGGCTAGTAGCGATCTAACTGCACAGCATAATATTACATCAGCGAGTCCATTTGAGTAATGCCCCATACTTTAGAAAGTTTTGAGCAGGAATGCCAATTTAACCAATCAGTTTTAATAAAAACGATTAAATGTAAACATTCAGTACATTAATTGTCAAACTGGTTGTTTTTCAACACGAAAGCGTTAATCCTAAATTAGTCATTCTTTACAGGACCTATGTAACACAAAATCTGTAATAAGATTATTTGATTCAGTGTTAACCACTTTTTGTTGCTCTGCCTAACCCGCAAAGCTTAGTCCCCCACTAAAGGGATTTATTCTGGTGTCGTGATGACAGAGATTGGGTTTTTTACCAAAATTAAAACAACAAACAGACAATCAAACACAGTCCCTAAAACGTGTATTACTTTATTTCCTCAATGTAATTATTGAGTTTATCAAAGTGTTAAAACAAATACTAATTAAATAGTTAGGATTCATGTAACCACAAATTTTCATGTACCAAATTTTCCTTTTATATTATTTAATTTCACTTATTTTGGCCAAATCGTGAAATCTTGTAGCCGCTAGAGCGCGTTGAAATTGTATGTCATATTACGCGAAACCGCTAAGTCAAGATTCCTTAAAACCCAAAACTCAGTAGAGACCTATATTATCACTATTTACTTATTAAAAACTATTTATTTGGGATTTATAATTAACTAGCTGGCCCGACCCGGCTTTGCACGGATAGACAAATCAAAGTTAAATGTATATTAACAAAAAATATATTATATCAATAAATATATTACACTATGTATTTCCTATGGGGATTTTTAGTAACTTTGACCCCCCCCAAACCTCCCCTAAAATTTCGATTTAAAAAAAAAACTCTTTCTTAGCGAGCACCTAGGGCCATAGAGGAAGCAATATAATAAATTTCATTCCAATCCATTCGGTGTTTCTTTTTAGTAACTTTGACCCCCCCCCCCCCCCCCCCCCCCCCCC
>JAGFPH010002624.1:1088-15953 GCA_018207615.1 Philaenus spumarius | reverse complement strand
TGCTCTAAAAGCGTGTTTTTTAGTTTTTTTAAACTATATTTATTTTTCACTTTTTAGTTCGATGTATTATAAAAGCGTGTTTTTTTAGTTTTTTTAACTATATTTATTTTTTTATTTTTAGTTCGATTAATTATTGAAAAAAACATTTGGCCGTGGACGGGATTAGAACCCACGATCGGTGAGTCTGGGGATTGACGTCAGCGACGACCCGCGCCTTAGACCGCTCGGCCAACGAACGAACTTGAGTAAGAGAGATATACTAACAGTAATAAGCCACTGGCTTTTAGTCCAAAGGAGAGTTACATAGAAACATACAAGTGAAGCTAATATAAGCGTGTTAAAAATGATTTTACTAAGAAAAATCTCCACTATCCCTGTGTAACATTGGCTAGAATTCATATTGATAAAAACATTTTTTATTTCAATATTTGTAAATTTAGTCGAAAAAAATTCACAGGATCAAGTTGGAAGTTAAACCCATGCCGTCAAACAGCTGTAATACCAATAAATATGCAACATTATGAAAAACTAAAAAACGACAATTGAAAGATGGAACTTTTATGATTCACAGATGTGCAGAAACACATACATTATGTGCGTATGTTGCTGTTAAGGCAGGTAAAATAAATTAAACATAATTTTAGGTTAGGCCTAAGACTGAACGTATTTACATTCATTACCATAGTAACCAATTGAATAAAACAATAACAAATCAAACTGTTGATTCGGATGTCCAACTTAGTAAAAAATAATATTTTAAGTTAGGCCTAGACTGATCCAACACACACAAACCAATAAAAACTTGCGTTGAGAAATTTAAAAATAAGAAAAAATTATGTTACATCCTAATTAAAAATAAATAAGACCTATTATAATTTAATATTAGGCCTATTTATTGAAAATATAATATGGTAATTGATAGAGAGTAACTAATATTAACAGCTGGTTTAAAAATATGAAACAATTATTTGTATTTCTTACTGTTTGGTTAGGTTTTTGATTGAGTGTTGACTTGAGCCTCACAGGTTCTTTTAAAGTTTATTATAACTGCTTTTATAAAACATACGAAATAATTTTATTTGAACATTTCACATTATTTATCATCTTAGTGTTGAGGTTATTATTAATCCTACACCCTTATTATAAATAAAACATAACATATGTTTTTAGAAGGTTCCATCGGAGGATGGCGTGCGGAGCACTCAGGAGTCTCCCCTAGTTATAAATAAAACCCCAGTCAATAAGTGACTGTATTTAAGATCTGTATTGTATTTGCAAGGTTACACTACCTAATAGCCCTCTCTATTGACCCCTTCAGAATGCGTTGAATCCATAATTGTATCATGAATGTTTACAAAAATGGAAAACGTAGTGTTCACTTCAAGAACTATAATTTAATGATGTTCTAAGCCTGGGAAATTGCGTGTTTGATTGATCAAAACGGAAATGAAAATATGGGATTTTCTCAATTCGTTTATCGTTAAAAAAAACAACTGCTCACTATAGAGTATAATTATTTTTGTAACAATATTATTTGTTTATGTAGTTATTTACTCTGTAAATATACAGATGTTAACAAATAAAGAATCCTGCAAATATTGGCCGAACAGTTTAGACTCTCAACTTGTAAATGTTTTGTGTGAATGTAAACCGCCAAACGCTGGTTCCAGCCACGATGTAGCAGTTGTTATCCCACTCTCCGTTCTTATTAGCCTTGCGGGATACGAAGTATAAGCGTCAAGAAGGGAGTTAAGAAATAAAGAAAGCTACTTTTCTCCAACACTTGGGTTAGCAAGTTTAAATAACTAAAAGCTATTATATTTATTGCTTATCTTATGTGTTTTATTGTGCATAATAATTATGTTACAAACGTAGATTGATAACTGATAGCACTACAACGTTCCATATTATATTCTACGGTATGAGCTAAATAAAAGAAAAGTGAGGTTATTTTATTCTGTAGTAAAAAAAATTAACTTAACTAATTCTCAAAAGTGTTATCGTGTCGTCCAAAAAAAAATTATTTCATTTTTATTCATAGTTTATAAAATAAACCTTTAAATGTAAAATATCAAATTGATAAATACGTATATATTTGTTCTAAAATACTGTTTTTGGAACGAAGTTCCTTAACGCATGTTAATTGGTTGCTATGGCGACGGCAAATATAAAAAATACGAGTAACGAAAAAAGCGTTAAGAAATTGGTTGCTATGGCAATGAATATAAATACATTCAAGTAACATGTGTTTTATTTCATCAATTTAAATTAAGAGACGACCGGTTCCCGGTGCAGATCAGATATTATCGTCAAACGCTGAAATACATTATAAACATAAAATGTTCGTTCATCAGTCTAGGCCACACCTAACGTACAATAATTTTAGGTTAGGCCTAGAAAGTAATTTTAAATCTAGGCCTAACCTAAAATTATTGTATGTATGTTGCTGTTAAGACGAGTGAAATAAATTAAACATACACACAATAATTTTAGGTTAGGCCTAGACTGATTAACCAACATTTTATGTTTATTGAATGCATTTACAACAAATGGAAATTTTACTGTGTTTACCATCTTAGCTTTGATGTTATAATTAAGGCTGGAACCACACTGCATCGAACAAAACAGCCTGAGTCGGTTTCAAACTGACTCAGGCTGTTTGAAGCAAACCAGGGGAACGGAATTAGCATGGTAGTAGAGGAAACGCGATCACACTGGCTTAGTCAAACGTTTTGTTTGCTTCAGTCGTAACCAGTCACGCCTGGTGTTGTTTGAAGAACCCCGGTTTGATTCAAACATTTTGCTATTGAAGGTATGTAAAAATCTTTCTTCTTCTATTCTAGCCTGTATTTAACAGTATTTGATAATCATTATTATTATTGAATATTTATTTTACAAGGCGAAACTAATGTTAATAGTTAAATTTTAATCTTTCAATTGCCGTTTATTATTATTTTGTTTTTAATAGGCTACAAATATATTTTACTGTTTCCATACGTTTAATGTTTAATAAAGGTATAGAATTAATTATAACATAAAAGCTAATATGGTAAACACAGTTAAATGTCCATTTATTGTAAATACATTCAATAAACATAAAATGTTTATTCATCCGTCTAGGCCTAACCTAAAATTATTGTGTGTATGTTTAATTTATTTTACCTATCTTAACGGCAACAATATATACAATAATTTTAGGTTATACCTAGACTTAAAATAATTACTTTATAGGCCGTAATGTTAGAAATCCATAGTAAATTTTTATGATTTCATTTAAATAATTTACAAAATATGTTGGTAATTAAAAACCACTCAACTTTGAACACGTACTGTATTAGATGCACTATCTATTTATAGGCCTACTGGTGTAAATTACAACAAAAACTCCTTCACTTTCTACTTGCAATAAAAAAATGAATAAATCTATTGCAAAAAAACAATATTTCTTTTATAAAATTATAAAAGTGTTTCCAATTAACTGAAAGGTGTAAATCTATGTGTAAAATTAAAATAAAATATTCAAATTGGAATGATAAGTTGAGTGTTTTCACTTACTAGTACTTGATAAAAATGACGTGTTTTATTAATAGGCCTAGCCAAAACGGCCGCCATACTACGGCAGTAAAACAGAATATTATAAGACGGTAAATAAGTAACAGGTAACAGCATTTATTTATTAAATAAATATTCGGAATAGCGACAACCAAACTTTTTGAAAATACTAAGATTTGACCCACTTATAACTATATGTACAATATGACAATAATATCGTTTATAATAATATTTTTTATTAATTAGAATGTGGTAATACGGTTATACAATATTCACAGTAAGCTATTCACAATTATAGTAGTTAACTGCATGTACATTTTGTTGATAGGCCTACATTGTAACATAGGTGCATTATAATTATTATGTGTTTCTTTATTATATAATGTTACACTTTTTTTTAGATGGAGTGCGATGCAGAAAAACTGTTAGTTCTTATCGAACAGCGTCCAGCAATTTATAATTTTAAGTTAAAAGAATATTGCAACCGAACAATCGTTGATAGATTGTGGGAAGAAATTGCCACCGAAATGAGTAGCTCAGGTAAATATTTGCTACTTATTTATTTATAGATTTGCATATTTATCTTGCCATGACACTGACCCTCTCATGGAATTGAAAAATGTCATGTAGCGATCACGAACCTGTAAAGCTGACATTGTTGGACGAAATACTTCACTGTCATTCACACTATCCTCAATTTCTAACTCTTCTAAAGCTGCATGAATATCTGCGAAAGTTCCTTCTCTTTCTCTAACCATGTTATGGAGAACACAAGCTGTCATCGTATAAAGAGTTACCTTATCTGGCGATGCTATTATTTCTGTTTTCAGAATTGCCCATTTTTTAGTAAGCATACCAAAAGCACATTCAATTATTCGTCGAGCCCGAGATAATCTATAGTTGAATATCCGTTTTTCTGGTGACAAAGTTTTTCTTGAGTATGGCTTTAACAAATTTAATCTCAGTGGATAGGCCTCATCTGAAACGAAAACAAATGGTAGTTCTCTTTGCGGAGGAAGGTCCATTTTTTTTTCAAGTACCATTTGACCAAAATTTGAATGTTTAAAAACACCTCCATCACTGTTTCTACCAAAATCTCCGACATCAATAAATAAGAACTTTGCTTCACTGTCTGCTACCCCCTGCAGCACAATAGAATGAAATTTTTTATAATTAAAATACTCGGAACCAGCTTTTGGAGGACACTGAATTCGAATATGCTTTCCATCAACTGCACCCAAACAATTAGGAAAGTTCCATCATTTTTCAAATCCATCTGCAATTTCGAGGTACTTTTTAGCATTTGGTTTTTGTAAATATACTGGAGATAATTGATTCCACATCGCCTGACAAGTTTCTTGCACTATATCGGAAATAGTTGAGGCCCCTAAACGAAACTGGTAATGCAAAGATTTGAAGGTTTCTCCCGTAGCCAAAAACCTGTAAAAGAACAGGAATTTCACTTTCACAAATTTTGACATTATTATTATAATTATTTAATGAATGATTTTACAAAGTTAATTTTGTATTTTTCAGTGGCTGATTGTAAACTGAAATGGGGAAGTCTCCGTAATTCATACAACAGAGCTGTCAGAGAATGTCGTAACGTAGTATCCGGCTCTAAAAGTTCGAAAAAAAGGAAGTGGTATCTGATGGATGCCATGGAGTTTTTGAGAGACTTCATAGGTGTCCATAGGAAACTTGGGAGCAGCACATCAGACACTAACTTCGACGTAAACACAGAAAGGAATACAGAAGCAGAATTTTCTGAGATAAACATTGAAGAAATTCAACAGTCTGCTTGTAGATCCGTCGAATCTGAAAACGTTGTTCCTGAGATTCCTGCTTCTCAAAGTGCGAACAATTCTGCTTTTCAATTTAGGAAGAAATCAGCCTCAATTGAAAAGGTTGTAGACCCAATGATTTCGTTTTTAAAATCTAGGACAAAACCCAATGAATGCGAAAACCCTCATCTTACTTTTTTTAAAAGTCTGATTCCAGATTTGGAAAAATTAACAGAAACAAGAAAAAGGAAATTTAAGCAGTCTGTTTTGAATGAGTTGTATAAAAGTTTGGAAGAACAAGAAAATGTTTCATATTTTAGTGCGGCTCAAATCAATATTACTGACATTAATAGTTCAAGTTCCTCTGACACTACAAATCCACACTCATACCAATATGATTTAATTTTTAATGATAATTAATTAACATTAGCTGTAGTTTTTGCAATGTTACTTTCTTTTATAAAAATTGTAGTTAGATTAGTTTATTACTATAAAACAAGCTGTTTTGTTTAAGCAAAAAATTTATTATATTATACCTACAATTTGTAGATGATGAATGCGTTTATTTTTATTACCTACCTTAATGTTACCAGGAGTTTCTCTTCTGGTGTAATACATTTTCGAAAATTTGTGTTTTGCTTCTGAATTTTATTTTTAATTGAATGCAACAAAAAATCAAAACTTGCCGGACTCATGCGTGTATAATTATAAAACTTATCTTCATAATTTCTCAGTTCAAATAACAATGATTTAATTGTATCATTAGAACTTCTTCTTTCGTTGTACGGATGCACCCAAAACTGTCGAGGAATTTTAGAATTTTGCAATAAACATTGCCACAAAATTGGGACGAAATCATCTATTTCCTCATCATCGGACATAACGGTAATATACAGTGGTTAACACGATACTTTTAACACTTTGAAAAGGGGAGAGACGTATCTACAAGCAAATGCCTGAGAACATTGAGTGAACTGTTTGTTCCAATGTGGATTGGGAATGTTTCAGTCAAACTGAAACATTTTGTTTCGGTTTGCTTCAAACAAATTGTTTGGCGCAGTGTGGTTCCAGCCTAATTCTACACTTTTATTATATTAACACACATGGAAACAGTATATATTTGTGTAAAAAACAATCTAATGATAAACGGCAGTTGAAATACTAAAAGTATGTGTGTATGTTGCCGTTAAGCCTTGTAGAAGAATTGAAGAAAAGGAGAGATGAACTTTGTTCCTGACGAGGGTTCCACGACCGCACACATTTACTTTTTATTTAATTAGGAACCTAAACCCAGGTCAGAGTATTTTTAAAAGTCAAACAAATTTATCGGCTACTACAAAATCTTTAACCCTGTTCATTTTGTATACAAGCTTTAAAGGTAACAGATGCATTTTTTTAATTAACTTTGCAAAATAGGCAATGAAACAGTCAAACACGAAAGTTAGTTTCTAAAATGATCAGTGATTCAGACAAGCGACATAATAATTTAACTTCCTTTTATAAAACATAGTTATAAACTGGAAATGAAAAGGTAAAGTCAACAAAAGTCTTAAATTTAAGTCTAGGCTATTATTTCCACTTTCTGAAATTCCGTCTACACGACAATTCACAATATGTAGATGAATTTGCACATTAAATGAACAATTTCTAAAAATGTATTGCCAGAAACACTCCACTTTCCGGTTACATAATACACACACCAATCTGGAAACTAAAATGCGCCAAATAATAATAATTTAACTTGCAATAAATCCTCTTTCAGTTTAATAAGGAAAGGAAATGGTCCATGAATATCTGTTAAGAGCTTTCCTGGAAAAGGGAGAAAGAAGGGTGGATTATTTTTTGCTTCTAAATAAGATATTGAGGAGAAAGGTTTTTTAAAAATAAACGTTTTATATTTCCATGTAATGCAAACTTGCTTCGGCGTTGTAAATATAAAGGTGGGCATTCGATGTAATCAAGCAGGAAAACCGTTTACAAAGACGAAATATAAAATTGTGATCACTGAAAGCCCTTACGAATATGTTCATTCACTGCAAACAAAATCCAAACACAATTTTGTATCTATTTGAATTCGTATGAAAAGTTTCTATTAGTAAATTAATAAACGGTACCAGAAACTGGCACATACTTTCTCACAAACATATTTAAATTATTAAACAGAATCATTGTGACTTCATAATTGTGGGAGGGGTAATTAACTAATAAATATTATTATTATTAGCTAGAGAGAAAACTATTCGATCGAATTCGAACAAATTTGTACCAAACACGTCAATTAGGCCTGTATAGATGCATTGAAAATTTTTGAAAAAAACCCCCCTTTTTGGCCCCCCCCCCCCCCCCCCCACATCAGTTATTATTATTATTAGCTAAACAACAATTTTTAGAAAGATGAGGTTTTTTTGCGTATGGTAGTTACAAATAAGCCAAATTTGATCAAAATCGTTAGAGCCATTTTTTATTAAAAAAATAATAACTGATTTTTCGGGTGTTTTTTGGCCAAAAACGGGGTTGTTTTTCAAAATTTTTCAAAACCCTTTTTCGTGCATCTATAAAGGCCTAATTGCCATGTTTGGTGCAAATATGTTCAAAATCGATCGAATAGTTTTCTCTCTAGCTAATAATAATAATATTTATTAGTTAATTACCCCTCCTTATACATACATACATACATACATAGAAAGCTAATAAATTAGCATAAATAACATACATACAGACAGAAATTTTTTTTAAAACACTTTTTTGAACTCAGGGGTCCCAAAACCGATATGTCCACAAAAATCTCAACATTGATTTTTTTGCGATCACTATACTTTCTCTATACTATAGTTTAGTGATAAAATAAATAAACGGTACCAGGAACAGGCACATACTTTCTCACAAACATATTTAAATTATTAAACAGATTCACTGTGACTTGTAGGGCGGGGTAGGAGAGGTGATTTTTTATTAAAGTTGAAGATTAACTAATAAATATTATTATTATTATCTAGAGAGAAAACTATTCAATCGATTTCGAACAAATTTGCATCAAACACGTCAATTAGGCCTTTATAGATGCACGAAAAAAGGTTTTCGTTAGAGCCTTTTTTTATAAAAAAATAAGAACTGATTTTTTGGGGGGTTTATTGCCAAGAAGGTTTTTTTTTAAATTTTCAAAAACGTTTTTCTAGACTAGTGGCTTGTAGGGGCAATAGCCCCTTATATATAGGCTATACTTCTAGGAGCAATACCTCTTCGTGATGGCCTACCTTTGCGAGGTGGCCTTCCAGCGTTATTCATTACAGTAAAAAATACAGTTGAAATAATTTTATAATGTGTTTAATCATATAGCCTAAGCTTTGATTTTAATTCTCACTTTGAAACAAAAACACAGCTACGATAACAAAACACATCACAAAACTGCACATTCAGGTGTTGTTATGATAACTGAATTTTCCAATTTAAAACAATCACCTGTTTTAACACCAAAATCACCTGATTTACACCTACATATTTCAATTTATAATTGAATGCTATTTAAATGGTAATTATTTTATTCCGTAACAAATTGTCGTGATACAATTAACAAAAATGAATATTTTTCTCCAAAACTTCATGCCCAGACCTCTAAAATGAAACCTGTCCCAGCTTTCTACGACCTACCGTTCGCTTACAATTTCATTTGCAAATTTGGGCTTACGGAATTAGATATATAGATACAAATAATTGACAAATATAAGTTTCTCTTGTGATAACAACCAAAATTTTAAAACAAAACATTCAACATTTCAAACATAATGCAACTAGAGAGAAGTCCAACTAGTTAGGTGAATGTATCTCATGCAACACCTTGAGCGTTAATCAATGATGAGATTATCAGCGAAGCGGAGGCGGCTAAATTAGCCCACTGGTTACCTTAAGCCATCCCCGAGGCCTAAATAACTTCTGCCTTAAGTTTGCCGAATATCCACTATAACCAGTACACACACCCTGCTCGTGGAAACATTCATATTCTTCGTTTTTAATAATAAACTTACGAGAAAATTAAAATTTTAAAATAAAATATTGGGTTCCATATGAAATACAATCTACTGCTAAATGAAAATTGTAAATGTGTATAGTGGTAAACTGTTGTACTTATTTGTTACTTAAAGGAGGAAAGTATCCTTTTGCCATCCTGAAAGGAAATGTTACGTCACGAGCGCACCGACTAAGACATGCAACATTTTCCTCGACCTACAGTTTTAGAAAATAATTAGCATTTTACTATGGAACAAGCTTTATTCAAATATGGACATTCATGGGCGCCCATACCTATGGCTCACAGGGAAAGGAAAATATGTATGTTATTAATTGCAAGCTGGCCAAATCCGGCTTTGCACGGATAGACAAACCAAAGTTATATGAATATTAAACAAAACATATATATTATATCAATAAATATATTACACTATGTATTTCTTATGGGGATTTTTAGTAACTTTGACTCCCCCAAACCTCCCCTAAAATTTCGAATTTTTTTAAAAACCTTTCTTAGTAAGCACCCATGGCCCTAGAGGAAGCTACATACCAAATTTCGTTCCAAACCGTTTAGTAGTTTTAGAGAAATTGTGATTAAGGGGGCGCTTACCCTGCCGCCATATTGAATCTGATTCCCATAAGAGCAATGCTATAGAATAAGTCATTTTTTTCCGTTAATTCTTGGAATAAATTTAAAATTTTGGTTTCATTTTGAAGTACTATCATATGCGGATGTTGATTGCCGAATACATTTTCAAAACCCGTGTTATTGTTTTCATAAACGTATGATATAAATAGTAAAAAATAGTAAACTTTATTAATTTTTTACTCAGTTGAAAAAAGAGATATTGCAAAAAACTTTAGCAATCAACATTCACAATCTATTTTACTTTAAGAAAAAAAATACAGCTTTCGTTTTTTGCCAAAAACAACACAAAAATATGCTTAATAGTGAAGGTATGTTTTGGTTATTTAACATTGAAATTGGTACCCAACTTCGCCGTTTTGAATGTAGAGAGCCGAGCCTTAAGACACTTTGACAACCCCCCCCCCCCCCCCAAAAAAACCCCTAAGATTTCGAATTTTTTGAAAACCTTTCTTAGTAAGCACCCATGACCCTAGAGGAAGCTACATACCAAATTTCGTTCCAATACGTTCAGTAGTTTTTGAGAAATCGTGATCAAGTGGATTTGGCTGTTATACATATAGATAGTCAGGTATTTTTCTTTAAAGATATTAGCACTGAAATATGTTTTAAATGTTATGTGCCGTTTGATTTTACATACACTTATTTTATTTTTTACAAGAGTTCAGCGATGAGCTGCTGGGTCACTACTTGGTGCCAGGGCTAGCCCTGACTTGGTGCGGCCTCTAGGAGTGTTATAGGTCTTTGTATATTCACTGACGGTGTAAAGTTACAGACCAAATGCTGTGTGGGTTAATATTTCACCTGAACAGCCAAATTATCTTCCCAAATTTTAAATGTTTTCTTGGGGAGGTCAAAAATATCCTTGGACTCCTTTTGCCATAGGAGGGGAGGGTACTCCTTAACACGTTCACTGCTAAGCAAATTTCGTATTTCCTATGCTAGGAGCTGACGTTTTTTTTACATTTATAGTCTAAATGAATAGGAATTACTTTATTTTTGAACCTTTCTACGGAATATTCACTAATACTTTAAAGCGGACGCACATGTGCGTCTATAGCATATAGGCTTAAAATTAGCGAAGCACGCAATGCATTGTGTATTGAAAATACCCCCAACACGGTTGTTGGCGTGCGAAGCACGCAATTCATTGTGTATTAAAAATACTTCCAATACGAGGATTGGCGTGCGAAGCACGCAATGCATAGTGTATTGAAAATACTCCCAATACGGGGGTGGGCGTGCAATGCACTGTGCGTCGGCCCACTTCCCATAGTGTTCAGTGTCAAGCTCACATGTGCGTCCTTAGCAGTGAATGTGTTAAGCCCCATACCCCGGTCTAGCCGCACACCCCCCCTTCCCCCCTAGAAAATATCATATGGGCGCCCTTGTGGACATTTATAAGTTTGACCACGACAAATTCTCGAATTGCTAAATTAATTGTTATATTATAATTTTCACAATTTAGAACTATTGCTCCCGCTCCTGAAGCAAACTTCGAACTCTTTCTGGAGATTCCTTATTGGCCTACTCAATATTATTCAGTCATGTTCAACGTCATTTCTATAATATTCCAAAAATCAACATAATTTAATTTAATAAGTTCTGTTTGTCAGGAGCTTTCCTGAGCAGTCTCATTTTTTTTTTTTTTATTGAAAACAGTCTGTTCTTATGGTCCGTTCGGCACTTTTTGCGTGGGTATTCGAATGAAATCTCGCGTATCGTATCGTAACACAATCAAATCACGATATAAAATACATGCATGTTACCAATGAAATGGACACTGTGTTTCCTCATTTTATATGTTAAAATAGTTTATTTGGTATTACCTCTGAAATGGACATTGTTCTTCCTCATATTGTAAGTTGTGTTAACATAGTTTACTTGGTAGTGTTAAAATAATCAACTGTCAGATTAAACCAATATGAAAAACGTTTTATATTCAATACAGTTTTCACTTCTGCCGGCAGTCCTGCGACTGCTTCCTTTAATTTTTTTTACGTTTTCGACTTTTTGCACTTGTCGTCTTCATTCAGGTGTTTCACAAATGTGACGTGTATAAGTTTACTTATATCTACGTTACTTTTCATTTGTAAAGTACTTTTAATTGAATAAGTTCCCCACAGAGTGTGTGGGATATGTATCGTTTTGATTGATATTTGAGAAAAGTATTCTAGCATGACTTATTCTGAAGTTTTTATATGTGCCCTTACTTTTACACCTATATGTAGATAGTTCATATCATTTCCCAAACCTTTGACCAAATTTTCGAGGAAAAAATGTTCGCTTACTTGTTTTGCTTCGTCAAAAACGTTCGGTGAGGATCGTCATTAGAAACCTTTTCTGAAGCCAATTTAAGTTGTAGATGTACACAAATAATGAATTTATATATTTTTAGAAATAAATTTTGAAGCGAAACTTCTCCAGTCGAGGCGGGGCGAATTGGCCAGTATCAGACGAAAAGTGAAACGCTTACCCTTCCTTCGGCAGTTGAAAGGAGAACCCGCATGCGCAGAAGAAAGAAAGAGAGAATCATTTATACTCTCTCTACCGCATACGTTAGACTGTCTACGCTCATGCACCGCGTGTACTGTGTTAATACGTAGCATAGTGAACCAGTAGACTCTTGAGTAGTATACTGTAGATTAACTGAACACGTTTTAATATTTAAAAAACAAAATATACAAATATTAATGCTAGTGGACGACATTAGCTGTTATATGTTTGAATCGTTGTTTATTGTCTTCAATTCTTTCAGTTTAATTCATTCTTCAAAATAACTATCTATATCTGACTGAGTCTATGCCTTTAGGGATTTTCAACATGGTTACTGTACAGAGCCTATAATTTAATACTTTACTCGAAGACCTGGGATAAGGATTCAGTCATTTAGGCAAAACTATATATTATTGTTCATTTTAAAATTCATTCAATTGTTCATCGCCATTAGACTTATATTGATAAACTAATAGAAGTTCAAACTTATACGATAAAATAGCAATAATTCAGACCAAGAGCCCAAGATAGTGATAGTTTAAAAAATAGGTTTAGGTTTGTAGGCCTAATTTGTTTCTTCTGTCAAAAATGCAGTAAACAAAAGGATAAAACTATTTAGTTATTGATTTTTCAATCATTCTTTATAGGTCACGTATTATTAACGGCAAAATTTATCATGGTGTTATCTACTTATATAAAGCTAGACGGGTTCACTGATTCATTGACAATAACTATGAGGCACTTCCCTTAATCGTACCCCCCCCCCCCCCTCGAACTCATACTTGAATTAAAGCTTTCGACGAGAAACTTCCAGAAACCTTTTTACTTTCTCACTATTATACTATAGTATAGAGAAAGGATAGTGATCGCAAAAAAAAATCGATGTTGAGATTTTTGTGGAAATATCCGTTTTGGGACCTCCTGAGTCGAAAAAAAGTGGTTTTTACAAAATGTCTGTCTATATAACTGTATGTATGTCTGTATGTCTGTATGTATACAAAGCTAGAGCAAAAACTATTCTATCGATTTCGAACAAATTTGCACCAAACGTGTAAATTAGGTTTATATAGATGCACGAAAAGGGGTTTTGAAAAAATTTGAAAAACAACCATCTTTTTGGCCAAAAACCCAAAAAATCAGTTATTATTTTTTTATAAAAAAAACGGCTCTAACGATTTTGATCAAATTTGGTTTATTTGTAGCCCTTAATGTACCCTACCATATGCAGAAAACCGTATCTTTCTAAAAATTCTTGTTTAGCTAATAATAATAATAATAACTGATTTTTGGGGGTTGTTTGGCCAAAAAGGGGGTTGTTTTCCAAAATTTTTACAAAACCTGTTTTCGTGCATCTATATAGGCCTGTCCTAATAGACGTGTTTTGTGCAAATTTGTTCAAAATCGATGGAATAATTTTCTCTCTAGCTAATAATAATAATATTTATTAGTTAATCTCCTACTTTAATATCACCTCTCCTACCCCACCTACAATTATGAAGTCACAATGAATCTGTTTAATAATTTAAATATGTTTGTGAGAAAGTATGTGCCAGTTCCTGGTACCGTTTATTTATTTTGAAAGCACCTTTTGGGCGGGAAAGGTTTTAAAAAATTTTCATTTTTCCACTTTGATCGCGTTTTGTAAGAAAACGGTAAGAGATAGCAAAAAATTTTAAATATAAAAGTTGTACAAAACTTTGGTTCAAACTGACGACTTACCTTCCGATCTAAGATCCGATCATCCTTTTAGCCTCTATTCGTCCGAGAATTGAGGCTCCGCCCAACGTCTTTCTACTTATATAAAGCTAGGAAGGTTCACTGATTCATTCACTGACATGAACTATGAGGCACTTCCCGTAATCGCACCCCCCTCGACCTCATATTTGAATTAAAGCTCTCGACGAGAAACCTTTAAACCATTTCCAGAAGTTAACATTTTTGAATATTAAAGGCACTTTTCGGGCGGGAAAAGTTAAATTTTTAAAAATTTTCCACTTTGAGCACGTCTTGTAAGAAAACGGTAAGAGATAGCGAAAAATGTTAAATACAAAAGTTGTAGAAAATTAAATTTCAAACTAACGATTTTACGTCAGATTTAAGATCGGATCATCCGTTTAGCCGCTATTCACCAGAGGAGCTCCGGCACACAATCCTTAAAATTTCCCATGTTAATCTTATGGAGATAATGTTTAATGAGTTTGAGTCGGCTGCCAAATAAAACAGCTGATTTATGCTCGGTCACCCATGAACAAACGAGCCAAAGATTAACGAGATAATTTAGCGAACTTTCCAACTGCGAGCGAAGTGAAGCACAGGCCCGTTTTACACCCTGCCAGCGCCCCAGGCACAACGAAGAGGAGCGCCCCTTTTCATACCCCTGCC
>JAGFPH010002623.1:177431-187516 GCA_018207615.1 Philaenus spumarius | reverse complement strand
AGAATCTTCCAGAAGGTTAGGGAATGTTGTAGAATGTTTTTTAATGTTGTAGAATACTTCATAATATTATAGAATCTTCCAGAAGGTTATGGAATGTTTTAGAATTTTCATGAATGTTGTAGAATTAATAATAATGTTTTAGAATCTTCCAGAAAGTTCGAGAATCTTCTAGAAACCGGGAACGTGCTATGTAGCTTGTCACAATTTACTCTTAAGATATATACTGGAGAGAAAAACACTTGCGTTTCGATTATTTGCGCCTATTGAACATATATAGTTCGTAGGAAATATGTTTTTTAAAACGCATTTCAAACAAAATGGCGGAAATAATGATTTTAAGCGATTACTGGCGCACAGCTGATCATGTTTGTAAGCCTAAATGGGAAACGTAGATTGATTCTGCGAAACTCATTAAACGTATCTGGAGCAGTGAACTGTAAATTCCCGTAATTTATTTATTTATATCTGCGAGATAAGCCGCGGATATTTCTGTTGGTAATTGCTATTTTTAAACTATTAGCAATTTTTGATAAATTTATATAAACTAGTTTAGCAGAATGTTCCGTGCATGAAATTATTTTAATCCAACGTACTATACTCATGCAATGCTGGATGGAAATGGTAATGATAAATTGTGTATAGTTTTGGCTGTTCAATTTGATAAAAGTGTGTTTATATCTCAAGTCGCGTCATGTTGCAGAAAAAACATGTACAATTTAGAACCGATAAAGGTTATCAATATTTGATCAATAGAGCATCCTGAAACAACTCAAAATGACGTACAATATATAGTTTTCTAAAGAAATAAAAAAAAAAAAAACTATTACAATTCGAAATATTGCATTAATCCAAAATGAATAATTAAAAGAAGAGACCCCGACGCGATCTAGCGGTGAAATAGTAAACTAACCCGGTAATCGCTACAGACGAGTTTTCCTAAGCAAATTAAACTTTTAAACATAAGAATCAACTGAATCTAAATAACAATTTAGATTATGAATAATTTAACCCATCATCGGATATAAATAAATGGTCAAAACAGAGGAAAACCATTCAAAATTAAAACATATTAGCATGCATTCGGCCTACTTTATAAAAGACAAAAATCTTAAACACGTGAAGTAAATTCTATAAATATCCTGTTATCAAAAATAGGTATTGCGCAGGCACAAGTATCAAACGATTCAGAAATGAGTAAGCTTCCCAAATAATATAATAAGTTAATATAACTAATCGAAAAGAACACTCTAATTAAATGAAGAAAACATGCAAATTCACCATATTTCAGTTAAGAAATGTATACAGAGGCCTACAACAGCTGGCAAGTATGTAAGACGTGGTCGAGCGATATGATTGGTCGAAAATATTCGCGGATTAATCTCAAGATACAAATATGTTAATTTCTTAAAAACATCGGTTTTATGAAGATGAAAAGAATTATTTCCTAATTTAATATAAATAGTCCATAAGATATTTACTAATTAAAAATTGTTCTGAGATCTAAGTAAAAAACTAGTGTTAAGGTGATAAACAACAAAAAATAGATGTATGGTTTAAACATAAAAACGTAACGTGAAGTGTAATAAACAAATTTAACATTTTCTAAGGGAAAGCCTATTTGTAACAATAAAGAAAATTGTGATTATTACATTCTGACCTAAGGTCTGGTCAAAGACAGTTCAATACATAAGTGCTCTCTTCATATATAAAACCATTGAGCGAAAATATTAAAAATCAAGAATCAAACATAAGGGTAAATGACCCAATACTAAATCATGAAAATTTCATTTATAGCCTAATGGTATAAAAGATAAGTTGCAGAAAGAAATTTCGAAATCGGTGAGACCTAACCTATTTATTTTCCATTGTACTTTATCTTGTGCTGTAACAGAAGTTACTTTTCTTATTATTTTGAAAGTGTTGACTGTAAATCAATAACTCATTTTCAAATATTACTTAACTATATCAATGAGTAAACAATTCCTTTCATTTAATGAACTTGTATATATATGTTATGTGTATTGTAAATGTATAGTTTAATTTGTTATGTATAGATATGTTTAATGAATTATTTTTTTAAATTTTGGATGAACCGGCCCGAAAACCCTACCCGGAGATAGAATTTCATAAACATTAAATGTACATGAGCTCATTTTCAATTGAATTATCTACTTGATTATAGATATATAATATATTTTGAATTCTTTGTTAATAACTTATGATTAGGACATTTATTTCATAATTTATTTTCCTTTGTTATTTGAATTAAGTTTGTTCTTTTTAAATGTTTTTGAGACAATTAAAATTTTGTTAATTTGAACGAACAGTAATATTATTATTTTATTTAGAAAATTGATAAATTAAGAGACCGATATTAGATATATCAAAAGGGTAACGTTTCAATCCAAAATAAACTTAAACAACAAAAACCCATTTCTGATTGTTTAGGAGCTTAAAGTAAATACCTGGGCATGACTCTAGATGTCACACTTCGGTGAAAAGTGCAAGTTTAAAAAGATATACGGTGATCTGAACATCAGGTTAAGAAAAATTTTTCGGCTGTTGGTCAGAAAGTCCAAGTTATCCCTGCACAACAAGCTAAAGTTATATAACCAAGTGTTGCAACACATATGGACTTATGGCATACAGCTATGGGGATGTGCTAGAAATGTTAATATGCAAATTATTCAGAGATTCCAAAATATAATTTTGCGAATGATAGCTAATGCACCATGGTATGTTCGTAATTGCGATCTACATAGAGATTTAAAAGTGACCACTGTTGCTGAAGAAATTAAAAATGTGCTCAAAGCCATGAAAGACGGATAAAAATTCACATTAAGGGTCTGCTGTAGTGGCGGTCATCTTGGATTTGTATCCCATAAGAGCAATGTTAAATTTCAAACCATTTATTTAGTTTATTTTTTATCATAAAATTGTTTGCAAGGTCTCATTTTAAGCACTGTCACAATACGCATCCGTTTTGCAATTTACATTTTTTTTAAATGCTTTTGATTTGTTATGTAATTGACATTTTGTAAGTACAAAGTTTGAATTTTTTTCCTAACACAGTAAAAAATTAACAATAAAAAATAATTTGCAAGCCGGATCCGAAATTTTATAAAGAATATTCAGTTTTTTTTCAACAATCAATTACAAAAGAGAGACTTATAAAATGGTTTGAAATGAGGCAATGTCAAAGCGTTCAGCTAAACCTTTTGAGCTAACATCATAGATCAACCTACTAGGAGCGCCGATGGTTTAAACTGGATTGAATTTGTATGTACATGTTATTTTAATTGTTATGTGAATTTATGTTATTTTATTAGCTTTATAATGATTGTTAGGTTTTAGAACTAGTTGCAGTAAAAAACTTTAAATAAAAAAAAAATATATAGGAGCTTAAAGTGCTTTATTTTATTTTGGTTAAAAGTCGGTTTGTAGAATCGGAATGGATTTCCCGACGGCTTGAGACACAATCACTACAGCAAATAAAGCCCTTTCATATTGTTTTTATGACAGCAACTATCGTAAGTTTCAGCTGATTGTTTGTCGCTACGTTTATATCCTATTTCTTTATTTAGATTATACACGTATGACATATTATTATTATTAGATTATACACGTTCTTCTGCGCATTGGGGGAAAAAAATACGTTATGTAACTACTATTTGATATCTTTTATCAGAATTTATTCAATTAACTAGGATTGCTGTCACGTCGTCTCATGTTGCAAGTGGTTTCGGGTTAAACCTCCGGCCAAGGTTTCATTGCACACCCAACACTGTATGGTAAAACAGCAAAGCTAAGTCCTGCAACTAAGTTTGGTAATCGTGATACGGTAATGCTGGCCTATATTGTATTAACTAAATGAAAACCAATCAAAACCTTTTAATACACTAGCTGAAACGTGTGAAAATTTTGCAAGTTAGGAATACTTACCTGATCTAATACGCTGACTAATCTAATTGGTTTCGTTTATTTATTTACGTCGGTTTATAAACAAAAGTTTTATAACGATTTATTTACGCATTACTTTGATTTAATTTGATTTGCCTGATAGATTACGCTTGCATATAGAACTAATAGAACCGTCTAACTAATAACTGTCAAGTTAGTTAAACAGATTGATAATAGGTGGTGCCTTTCTTTAGGAACCATATGAAGAAACATACTAGTTTTTTAATACATGTTTGTAACGAAAGCATGAATTTGAAGCTGTTTGTCCATTTTTCGTCAATAGCGAGGAAAATAAGCTTTATTGATCCTTGAGTAATTAATTTTGATGAAGAATTAAGAATTTGTTGCTTGGCAACAAAAAAACATTTTTGACAAATAATATATAAGGATTTGCTACCAGTCATGTAAACATTTATCGATGTAGATTTAATAAATTGTTTCACATGTTTTTAGTACATAGTTGTATTTATATTTGCGCGCAATATATGTTATAAATACATTAAATACGAACATTAAACTATAGTTTAGTTATACGCAAAGTAACAAGAATTTCGATTATTTAATAATCCAAAATAACATCAACTTGTAGAACTATAGCTTTTAATAAGTCAAACTATACTTGTTGTTGAACCACTCGAAATCAATTTTGAAAAAATTAAAATAGCTGTAACTTAAAATTTTTAAATACTCCCAAATATTGTTGCGTGGCATATCGTTTGAAAGCCTATTTTATTCCAAATCCAAAAAGAATAATAATTAGTATGTAAAAAAATAGTACAGCAAAATGGGGCAATATCGGAAAACACGATTTCGTATTTTTTTTGCCGCCATTTTTAATCGGTTAAATATATGGATGTGCAAATTTCACCGTTGGTTTTCTCTTGAAATTCTACATCAAAATGATGTATCACATGACCGTCTACCCATAAAAAAAACAAACAAAAAAACAAAGAGTTATTCACAATAATTATTGCGGATCCAAGAGAGTGGATAATTTTTTTGAAATGTTAATACAATCGGGCGAAGATTGCCGCCATTCTTAATCGGGTGAATATATGGATGTGCAAATTTCTCGTTGTTTTTGTCTTGAAATTCTACGTCAAAATGATGTATCACATAAGCACCTTCCCATTAAAAAAAAACAAAACAAAGTTACATACAAAATGGCGGATACATTTTTTATAATCTTAATAAAATAGTATTTATACATGGAGTAGGTTCATCAACAACATCTACCTTCAAATATTCTTTACATACGAAATATTAAACCGTTTCCAGACTTTTTCTCCACCCTGTAGCCTATATGAGAAGCTTATTACTTTTTGCAAATAACCTCCTCATATGTGATTTCATATTATGTACTGCATTTTATTGTTCGAATGCTTTCTACACACATTCAACTTGTACAGAATAATTTAATACTCACGTTTTCTGTAAATAGTGTATGTATGTATAGAAAACTGTGCGGACACCAACGTGATTTTTGAAACTAGTCTTTCAGTATCCTTAAATTAACTACAATAACTGTATTTTACTGGAAAACCAGTATTAGAGGTTATAAACAACAAGTTCATACGGTTAAAATAATAAAATGTAACACTTTATTTCAATTTGTATTGTCTCTGGAGTACTTGTGGCACAACGATGTAATACTCTAAATGTATACGATACACTTGTAAATTATGAATAGACTGAGTTTGTAAACAGTTTATATTATGCATTAATTTTAAAGTTTAGTAAAAATAATTGTAAGACGAAAATACTTACCTCTATCCCATTTTGTTTTACTACATAATATAATGTTTATAAACGTCTATTATAAACATTTCTCTTAAATGTTGAACTGTATTAAATCTTTTGTTTTGTACCTTTGAGCAAAATATTAGGCTATTTACGCTCGTGTTTTTCCAACGTTTCTTTAAGTTTCTTATCCTAACATTTAGTGATATTATTTTTTATTTTCAATTCAGTTTATTATAATATATGCTCCTATTTAAAATATATTTTTGAAGCAACAGCATCAAAATAATGTTAATTTATTATAGAAATAGTGTATCAAATCAACTCCTATAAAAGCGAGAGTACGTACCTACATACGTACGTTACTGACATATAATATAACAGCTGATTTTACCCATCATCTGTAATACTTACAAACCCAGCGAAGATTATACTTTGGTGTTACGTTTACAACTTCAATCATTATTATTTCTTATGAAATTGGTTTGTTTAAATATGAGTTATAGAACTAATGCATGCTACAATACGTTGTAATATTTGCTTTGAGATTATAAACTGTATATAAATACACCTTTTATCATAAATATAATCGTTTATACAAGTTTAAAGAAGAAATACCTGTTCGTTTAACTTCGGATACATCTTCTTATAACAGTCGATTATTAATTTCTTCGCTATAGGCCTAATAATATATGAATAACTTCTAAATAATTTGATCTATCAATATGAAATAAATAAACGGTACCAGGAACTGGTACATAATTTCTCAAAAACACATTTAAATTACTAAACAGATTCACTGTGACTTGTAGGGTGGGGTAGGAGAGTTTTTATTTAAGTTGGAGATTAACTAATAAATATTATTATTATTATCTAGAGAGAAAACTATTCGATCGATTTCGAAAAAAATTGCTCCAAACACGTCAATTAGGTCTTTATAGATGCACGTAAAAAGGTTTTGAAATTTTTTTAAAACAACCCGCTTTATGGCCAAAAATCTCCCAAAAATCAGTTATTATTATTATCATTAGCTAAACGAGAATTTTTAGAAAGATGCGGTTTTTTGTATTTTTTAAATGATGTATTTGTGATATATCTAATTAATGTGTCTGGGTTTTCACGGTGGCTTACTGGTTGAAAATAAAATTTTCCTTAGAAAGTACGTTCATAATTCCTTTACAGCACTAACTCTGATCATATTTGAGCTTCTAGAAGTTCCTATGGTAAAAATAATATTATGCAATGCTTTATTTAATTTTTACTTTCTCTGGAATACTTGTAGTACAATGATGTAACTTAACACTCTATTAATACTTTAAGCTTATGTTGATTGGTGTGAAAGGTAAATGTTATAGAAACTAATTGTCCACTGCTTCAATCGTGTAGACCTAATTGGTTGTTACCTGTTACTATTATTTTGGGTTTTATTTAACTCTTGTTTATTTCTAACACTTTAATTAATACTTAGAAATTAAAAGAAACTAAATTTTACGTTTTAATTTTCAGAATACAAAATAATTACCCAGTATAGACCAAAATATGGCCGGCTATTATCTAAATTCAAACAAAATAATTTGCCTGTTATGTGTATAATCTAAAGTGTAATATAAACTGTATGTATAAATTTATTTATCAGTAGGGGAAACACCTGCGTGCTCCACACGCCAACCCCGTTGGAACCTTCTATACACATAATCATGTTATGTTTACTTTAAAATAAAGGTGTAGCATTAATAACAACCCCAAAGCTAAGATGGTCAATAATGTTAGATGTTCAAATCAAATTATTTCGTATATTTTATAACAGCAGTTATAATAAAGGCTAATAGAACCAGCAAGGCTCAGGTCTATACTTTATTAAAAACCTAACCTAAAAGTTAGAAATACACCTAGTTGCTTCAAAGTTTGAAATCAGCTGATAATGGACATTTTGGAAATAGCTGACTATCTGTTATTAGTATAGCCAATAAACATATGTAATGGCGCTTACATTTTTGTTAAATATTCATTATATTTTACGTCGTTTTTATGATCAATATGTGCTGCAGTTTTTCAAAAAGTATATAAAAACACGCTTGTATTCAAATGAAAGTTTGTGTCAAAATTTGAAAGCAATCGGTGAAAACTTTCGTTGATTATAGATTTTGAACAAACGCACATTAACATTTTTATTTACATAGATTACTATTATTATTTAAATTCTACTTTAACGCAATGAAGACGATGGAGAAGCGTATGTTGCAAATACATCCAACAATAGTGTTTGTGTTCCAACCTACACAACAGGTCTTGTGCATGTAACTTCTCAGTCACATTTCTCCACGTGTTACGTAGTGATATATTGTATTTCATTGCAGTTTATTTTCCTACTGGTGTATAAGAACAGTCTATCAACGAAACAGCTAAACTGCAATAGAATTATTTAAAGTTTAATCAAATGCAAAGTCTGAATACAATCGAGACCCCGACCTTCAGAGATAATCCAAATCGCTTAATCCGATTAGCCAACGCTCTGTTGCTTGAAATATATTTCATTGTAAGCCTTTGTAGTATCAGACTGTAGTCGGTTATGGAAGAGGGTAAGCACCGCTTTCAACGATTGCGGAATTTATTTAAACCACGTTTGTATTATATTGTGTAATACGTTTGTTTAGATTTCCAATAACTTTGTACTTGTAGTTTGAATCTATATATTAATAGGCAAGCACAAAACTTGTCGTCCTTTTTTCTCAGCTTGTGTGCATCGTAGGAGAAATTCGCGCATACCGTTAGAAAGGTAGTGTCCTGTAGATGAGCAGAATCCCATTATAATTTACATCGGTCCTCAGGGATACGCCCCAGTAGCCCTCAAAGTTTCAATGTTAATCTTATGGAAGGTCAATCTTAAGGAAGAAGAAGAAAGGTTTCTTTTGATTTTATCAGATGCACAAAAAACAGCTGTTCGTATGAAAAGCTTAAAACAGCTGATTTTGATCAACAGCTGATTTTGATCAACAACTGATTTGGATCAAAAACTGAATATAATTTTAGGTTAGGTAAATCAATCAATAGCAATAGCGAAGCATTGCCGGGTCCACTAGTATTAATTAAATTGGGGCTAAAATAAAATCAGTATATTTATAGATAGACGAGAACAAAATTCATTATTAAATATAACACTTACCTTCTTCAATAACCCGTTTTCCTTCGTTGAACGACGGTGGTTTCGGATATTCGGCCATTTTCAAGTTTCATTTCAGGTTTGCCTTCGTCATTTTTTACAAGAACACTTAGCCTACACATAAAAAAAAAGTAATTGTGTGCTTAAGACAACACGGGAGAAGTGTAAACTTTTTATTAATTAATACAACTTACGAAATGAGGAAGCACAATGTCCATTTCAGAGATATTACTAATTAAACTATACATTGGTTTAACATTAACAGATTAAGCCTTTGATGTATGACAATCTGTTACACTTATATACCCAACTCAAATATACTAAATTAGCAATGCGATTGTGGCCTACCCGGCTAAAGCGCTAGTCTATGGTGATGGACTCTGCTGGTTCGAATCTCGGCAAGATCAAAACATTTTTCAAACTGACGGAATAGAGAGTTTCACAATAAAGCGTGACGTGATGCGTGACGGTCGTTTAATAGAGCGTGACGGTAAAATCCGATTCACCCCCAGCAACAAGTAAACTATATACTCTGCTATACAAACATGTATAAATATTTTTGGACGTGGTACGCCTATAGAAGTTTACGCTTCAAAAACACTTACACGCCTGTATCATTTTTAAAAAAACCTATTGATTCATGAGTCAACTAAATTCGTCCCCATGCGTACTGTTGGTATGCAGGAGTTAATCGACGGGAAGGGGTGATGGGTTATCTACCTGCGTCAATTCAGTGTCGTATAATGCGTTTGATTTGAAAATGGCTGAATAGCCGAAACGGCCGAAAAAACGGAATATTGAAGACTGTAAGTCTTATATTTAATAATTATTGTATCAAGTTACGGAATGGAAATTCACTATTGTTATAACAAAATTAATGTTAATAGGCATAGCAATAAATATATTATTAAGTTTAGCGAAAAAGTTTAATACAAATAAATGTCTTTTAGTTACAGTACTGTCTACATTTCCATATCTATGAACTGATAAACTGTGCTTGATGTCATTCTATTATGATTTGGTAATCAAGTTACATTGTGTATATATGCTTTTATAACTAGGATTATCTATATATATAAGCGAAATACCACTCACTCACTCACTGACTCATTCATCACGATTTCTCAAAAACTACCGAACGGATTGAAATGAAATTTGGTATGTTGCTTCCTCTAGGGCCATAGGTGCTCACTAAAAAAGGGTTTGAAAAAATTCGACATTTTAG
>JAGFPH010002623.1:162140-177331 GCA_018207615.1 Philaenus spumarius | reverse complement strand
GGGGGGGGGGGGGATCAAAGTTATTAAATCACGATTTCTTCAAAACTACCGAACGGATTGGAATGAAATTTGTTATGTAGCTTCCTCTAGGGCCATGGGTGCTCACTAAGAAAGGGTATGAAAAATTTCGAAATTTTAGGAGGTGTTTGGAGGGAATAAAGTTACTAAAATCATAATTTCAGATCTTTTATCATTATGACAATAGTGCTTTTATTATTTAAGATCTATATATATATATATATGTCAAATACCACTCACTGACTGAACACTTAAAACGAATACAATTACGTTAAAAAGACTGAAAATATCAACCACCACGGGCAACGCCGTACGGGTCAGCTAGTTTAATATATAGGGAACATTTGTTTAAAATGTTGATTAGCCTATTTAATATTAATGGTGGACAAGAACGCATTTAACAATTCCAATTATTAGGGTTGGTTATGTCTATTTCGATATCTGTTTTACATTAGGTATGAATATGTCAAACTTCATTTCCGTGAACATATTAGAGTGTAGGCGGCCTTCTGATATTATAAAGAGGTAAAATTTGTTTGTTTATATGTAGGGGGTAATCTCTGGAACTACTGAACCGATTGAAAAAAGTAGTTTTACTAATAAAAAGCTACACTATCCCTGAGTAACGTAGGCTGTAATTCATGTTAATAAAATCATTTTTGTATTTCAATATCTATAAATTAAGTCGGAAAAAAAATCTTAGGTTAGGCATAGACTGATGAACAAACACATATTTCTTGAATGTATTTACATTCATTACGATAGCAACCAATGGAATGAAAATAAATAACAGATAAACAGCTGTTTGCTCCAATATTTCCATTAACAGCTGATTTCAAACTTTGAAGCAATTATTTGTGTTTCTAACTTTTTGGTTAGGTTTTTATTTAAGTGTTGACCTGAACCTTGCTGGTTCTTTTAACCTTTGTTATAACTGCTGTTATAAAATATACGAAATAAGTTGATTTGAACATTAAACATTATTTACCTTCTTAGCTTTGGGGTTATTATTAATACTATTATACCTTTATTATGAAGAAAACATAATATGATGAAGCGTATAGAAGGTTCCAACGGGATTGGCGTGCGGAGCACGCGGGGTTTCCCCTAGTCAATAATAAGTTTAATTCATATAAATTAAAATTTTTAGGATCAGAGTTTAACCATGTAATTTGGTACTTGTTGGTAATCATATCAACAAATTAAATGCAATTTTACTCTTTATTTACAGTTATATTGATTTAGTTACCGTTTATATTTTTTCATTTAAGTAAACTTGAACAATTTTAACAATATTTTACAATATTTTAACATTTTTTATGGAACCTTTCCTGAGCACAATTATTTATTGTACGTATATATTTTAAATTTACAACATACAGAGAATACAGTATAACGAAGTACTCACTGGAACGGAAGTGAGTGTACACGTGTACACACGTCTACAAAATGCAGCCTTTAGTGGGAAATATTCAGCGCTAGCGGTGGCTTGGATGCAAAGCCTCTGTTGAATATTTATTGACTGAACCTTCATACATTGGGTCATTAGTTAGGACTTTAATTGTGGGAGGCCGAATTGATTTAAATTCTGCACAGTTTATCGCATCGACAATTTGCGTAATGATAATGAGAGCACCGGGATAGTACAATGGAGATGAAATTCTGCATGCACAGTGCATATAATACAGAGTGTTCATAAAGTCCTTTTAACTCCATTTATTATTTTTCTTATTGAAAATAAGTTACCAAAACTTTGTGTGTTGTATAACAGGGCAAATGTTTTGACATATCCGAACCTTTATGATTTTGGGGGGATTGAGGGGGCTAGTAGGGTTAAAAATTTCAATTATAAAGGTACACAGGCAGGGACGTTGCTGTCTAGAGGCAATGGGGGCGTCGTCCCTCCCCAATAATCTTAAAATCCAAAAATTTGAGAAAATTTTGATTTTTAAAAAAGTTGTAATTTTGATTTTTGAATTAAATTACACGCAAAACCACTCAAAACTTTGGGTTTTGGTTTTGAAAGTTTTTGTTGTTAATTACCAACATTCACAAATAACAAGCAAGTTATAATTTCCAAACCAAAAATGTTGCGCAAGTCCATATATTTCTGTACCAAATAAACACATTGTTCTTCTAAGTGATGTTCTGGGAAATTTCGTTCCAGCCCTTGTTATTGTGGCAACACTGACTGTCACTGACTCGCCATGCACTGATCCAGGCTGCCAGACCAGTGTTGCCAGATTTGGGTTTTTTTCCCAAAATGGGAAAATTTTTAAGTTTGTGCCAAATATTGGGGAATAGAAAATGGTTTCAAGGGGACTTTTTCAATATTGTGAGGAACATGTTAAAATTCTTGAAAAATATTAAAAACTCTTAAAGTACTAAATAAAGCAACTGCAGTGTTAAAAACCAATACTTAGAGAAGTCAATTTTGTTTAACAAATCCGAGGGTAAGCCTCCAGGGCCCCTTCTCCACTGGGATTTATTCCATACAACATAACCCAGAGTTTACTTCTGCGCGTTTGGAAACCCCACAAAAAGTTGGGTCAAAATTGTTGGGAAATTTTAGATTTTGTCCCCCTAATAATTTGTTGCAGCAAATTTGTCTCTGCGAAGAGGCATCTAATCAGCTTCTTCCTAAGTAATCCAATTTCTAAAACAGTTGGTTGGTACCCTAAAACATTAAAATTTAATTTAAAAAAATTGCTAAACTTTACGTCACCGGTTCTGCTGCGTGGTCGAATTATTTCAATTCAACTTTCCTCAAACCGTTTGAGAACAGTGATGTTTACTTGTTTATACCATTGAACCATTAAAACGTGAAAGTCTAATTACACAGATTGTTGCAATACCATGTTTCTAAACTTCAGGTTTTTGCGTAAAATCTAATGTAAAACGTCTTATAAACATAAGTCCGTCAATGAACAATTTTCAAAATATCCGAAATTTTATTTGTATTACAAAATAATGTTTATATCCACACCGCTTGTTGACGAATTGAATTGAAACTGGCATGATAATATGGCAAGGAACTATTTAAAAAAAATAAAGTAAGAAAGCAGTTGCGGGACTGCCGGCATAAGTGAAAACTCTAATCAATATAAATAGTTGGTCATATTGGTTTAATTTGAAACTAGTGGACACGGCAATGCTTCGCTATTGCTTGATTTACCTAACCTAAAATTATATTCAGTTTTTGATCCAAATCAGTTGTTGATCAAAATCAGCTGTTCATCAAAATCAGCTGTTTTAAACTTTTCATATGAACAGCTGTTTTTTGTGCCCCTGATAAAATCAAAAGAAATCTTTTTTCTTCTTCCTTAAGATTGACCTTCCATAAGATTAACATGGGAACTTTAAAAGCCACTGGGGCAGAGCCCAAGGGACTTATTCAAAAATGTAAGGCCAGTTTGCAAATCTACGCGACACGCTCTTTCCAATGAGACGTCAATGGATAAAATCGGTTAAGAAATGGCGGAGGAGTTCAACCGACAAAGTTTCATGTAGCGTATTAATTATATAGATTTGATTATTTTAACACTACCAAGTAAACTATTTTAACACAACTTATTGGCGTGCGAAGGAAGCAATACATTGTGTATTGCAAATACTCCCAATATGCGGGTTGGCGTGCAATGCACCGTGCGTCGGCTGCTCATAGTGTTGAGTGTCAAGCTCACATGTGCGTCCTTAACGCTCTGTGCACATTACACGATTTCGCCCTTACGATAAAAACTCGTACGAGTATTTTTTTTCAGTCGACTGATGAATAGCTTGAGATCTTTCACATTGTACGATTTCAACACGGGCACGATTTTTAGTCGTGTTGCAGCCGTCCAGTGCCACTGGAGTCACACGGTTATCGTATCGTCTCTCTGCTCAGTGTCCTACTTAACCAAATCAACGCTTTCACACTAGACGAGTTTACTCGTACGGGAGCTGTCTCTAGTGAGCGTTTCTTGGTTCTACGTTTTCTTTCAGTTCGTGTGTTTTGGTGGATTTTTGCAAATAAATTAAAGGAATTTAGGCTGAAGTTTTAATTTCGCTAATTGAAGCAAACCCGTTGTTATGGGACAAAACTTGTAATATTTATAAGGATAGAATCGCGACAAGAAAAGCCTGGGAAGAAGTATATTTAGCACTGAAACCAGATTTCGAGAGCATAAGTGATACAGAGAAAAATGCATTTGGTAAGTTTTTTTTTTATGAAATAGCCTATAATATTTTAACCATACACACATAATGTATGTCATAACTTAGCTTTAAATATTTCTCTTTTATTTCAAACTATTTTATAAAAGTTAATGTCAAAACATAAATTCTGAAATTTAAAAACGTTTTTTATTATGCTATAACTGATTTTCAAAAACAATTCAATTTTAATTAACACCGCTTCACACGCGGTCATTTTGTAACTTGATCCAAAGCAAAGGAGGCTCTGCCAAAATCATTTTGTATTTTTATCATGTTTCGTAATAATTTTAGGATATTTATTTTTTTTTCATTTTTGATAAGAAACATACAGGGTGTCCCCGAACTCTCTGGACCCCTTTTGAGCATATGTTCCAGGGATCCAGACAAACATATTTCACAACATAAACATGGGTCTACAGTGCTTATTTTTTCGCCTGTCTGTCTGTCTGTATGTGTTTTTTACAAAATACTTAATATTTTTGGAAGTACAAAAGATATTGAGCTCAAACTTTGTATACCTATTTTTTGCGTAACCTTTTATTACTGTACGAAAAATTAGAACATTATTTTAAATATTTTCAAAATGGAAGCTTTATAATTTTTAATGTCAAACATCTTAAAAACCGCTAACTTTTTCAAGAAAATTACAAAAGACAAAAAAGTTTACTTTTTAATGACATGCACAATATTTTTTTATTTATTTTGTATGTAGCTCAAAGGGTATCACAGATATTGACTAAAAAGGGGAAAATATAGTTTTTAATAATATATATGTATTAGAAACTGGGTAAATATATTATAGCACACCATCATATTATACTTTAATTTATTGAAACAAATTATAAGCTATGCAATCACACAACAAAGTTTATAATAATTTCAAATAAAACAAATAATAATTAATTGGGTAAACATTTCTGCAAACAGAGCAAAAAACAATCGTCAAGAGACGCTAATATATATCAGATGCTAATATAAAAATTGTGCTATTATTAAAAAAATGCATTATGACGATACAAAAACCATAATGCAATGATTTTTTCACGATCCATACTTTCAACGGATCTTCAACATGCTTTAAACAGAGTCTACAAAGAGCAAATAATATTTTTTAACGGTTAAAATCGTACAGTGTGAAAAGCAACTGTCCACGATTCAAAACCGTACGAGTTTTTATCGTACGGGCGAAATCGTGTAGTGTGTAAAGTGCGTAACAGTGAACGTGTTAAAGGTGTAAGTAAAGAGAATAATAAGGTGCTCATAGAATAGTTACGTTATTAATATTAAATGAAATAACAGAAGTGATTATTAAAAATTAGGTTCATTAGTGAAATTAAAGATGAGTGAAAATAAGCATCATAAACTCTCAATAGACGTAATTCGAACAGAAAGACTTTCTCGCTAATTGCTGTCTAATAAACAGTTTTATCTATGTGTAAGAGTGAAACAGGAGAAGGGCGCGCTGGGATTTAAAACAACGTTTCTGTTCTAATTAGGCGAGACGGCCTCGAGCTCGGGGCTGCGTACCTCATTGAACCAATTAAATTGCTTTCAAGGTCTGTACGTTTGAAAAACAGCGCAGGTAACGAATATAAATCTTTGAAGTTTTGGAAAAATGTTAACGAATTGTTATTGTACGAAAAACTTCAATGGTAAAGAGGTCGAAAAGATTTCGTGGTTTTTTTATATATCTATATATATAAAACATAGTCGGGTTTGTTACACCACTTATAACTCAAGAACGGCTGAACAAATTTGTATTATCTTTGGTTTGTTGGCTTTGTCTCCACCCGGAATAGCAGCATATGAGAACAGCTGGACCAATTAAAATCTTCGTAATAGTCCGAATTAAGTTTTTATGAAAATAAAAATGTGAAAAGTTTCCCGAAAAATTTTCAAATTTGAGAAAACTGAACATCCTTTTTCCCATGAACTTAAGATTATAACTTACGAAACAGCTGTTCTAATAAAATGGTTAGTAACACATGTTTGTTTACATTCATTACCATAGCAATTTTAATCACCATTTATAATCAGTTTATTATTCTTCAAAACCAACAGCTTTGTTTAGGTTAGATTGACCAACTTAAAGCAAACAAAAACAAAAATCAACTAAAATTATTGTTGCATATTATATATAAGACAACTGATTTTTATCAAAACTGAACATAATTTTAGGTTAGGCCTACAATAAACCAAAATATTTATTTGCAATCAATTGGGCTATTTTAGAACCAGGGTGTTACAATTCTTCACAACTATAATTTTTTTTAGGTTAGGTAAAAGCAAAAAACAAAACGTTTACTGTATTATCTATAAAGGTGTACAAACTATATAAATCTAAATTTGTGTAGTATATTCTTAAGTGGCATAAAAACCACTTTGCAATTCGATTACTTAAGTCAATGTAATGAAATGGAATAACTTTACTATCCTTTAAATTAAATCAAGCAATAGCGAAGCATTGATGGGTCCACTAATATATACATATAAATAAATATTAAATATCTTATTAAAATCATGCAAAACATCAGAAGCACATCCCGTCAGCTTGAAAGCGAGCCAACCTCCGTTTGCTTTACTTCCGCCCTCCTACCCTCAAACCACAGATATGAAAAGTTACCTGGTCTAGCTGCGATTCGAACCCGGTATCTTCTGATCAGGAAGACGCCTCGCTATCCACTCAAGGAACGAAACAGCACTTGAGTTATGTGCTACCATATTGCCTATCTCGCCCCTTCTCCTCTCGCGTATATTATATACTTGAATGCAAGCCATGGGTTTGTCAAAACTTTGAGTGCTTCTCTGTATCGTTAACAATTTCTGACTTAACCCCTTTTCCCTAACTTTAAATAAATATAACTGTACTTATCACATTTGGGCGAATATTTCACAGCCTATTAATTTGTTGTTTCAACCTCTAGGGTTATTTGGTTTAAAATATTCTAATTGTAATACCTAAGCACAACGGTGACTATGTTTATAGAGTTTATAAAGATTTTTATTCAAACCTTCTATTTAGTTTTAAATTTAATTTGCATTAGTGTCGCTACACACTTAAAGACGTAGACCGGCGCACTATCAACCTAGTGCTTCCCCCACCCTTCACTACTGTAAATGTTCTACTGCGCACCTACTGAGGAATATTATGGAGTATACGTACGTAAGTGTATTCACAAAATTAAACCTACATTGTATCAGAGTTCAATAACGAATAACCAATGCTAGCATATGAAATTATAAATGTTACTAGTAAGTCCCCGTGAAAAATCACAGGCGGATTAATTTAACACATCAGAAATACATCATTTGTACAAAAAACAACACACTTTATCTAGGCCTACCTAACTATGCAGACGGGGATTTTTAACTCGGTAAATGTGTACAATTAATTATAAGGACTATAAAACTGTAGGAATATTTGTTAAGATTTTGTGTTTATGTATATTATTATATATATTTAAAAAAGATAAAAATATTAAAAAGCATAATAAGTGTAAAGATATTATCTTTTAATTGCCTTTTATTTCATATTGATAGATCAAATGATTTAGAAATTAATAATATTATAGGCTATATTATTGATTGAAGTTGTAAACATAACCCCAAAGTATAATGCACGCTAGGTTTTGTTTTCGTATTACAGATGTTGGGTGAAATCAGCTGTTATATTATTTCTTCTTTAAATGTTACTTACTCTACGTACGCTCGTACGTACACTCGCTTTTATAGGAGTTGATAAACATGTTAAGCTAGCCATACAAGGTCCGATTTGTAGTCCGATTCAATGTCCGATGTCCGATGTAGGATCCGATGTAGGAGCGTGAATGGGCTTGATGGACGACGAGTTGGATGATCGGACAAATCGGAGTCCCAGATCAGACTACAAGATGATCTGACTTCCAACTTCCGACGGAGTCGGACTGTGAGTGGGGTGATCATCCGATTGTCATTTTAAACTTTCTTGTTGTTGTTGTTTGATCTTCCCTTTCCCCCTATACTTTGTACATTTTTACTTCTATAATAATGGATAATAAAGGGTTTTGGGAATTTATTGAATTGTACCGGGAGAATAGGTGTTTGTGAACACAAGTGATGCAATTTATGCAAACTGACATGTTTGTGAGCATCTTCGCGTTGCAATAGTTAAAAAATAGTTTCTTAACCTATTGAAAAATATAGGTGAATGTTCACTACACTAAAAAAAATTAGGCAGTTGTCTACTATATTTAAAAATATAGGTGATTGTTTAGTATATTGAAAAAATGTAGACGATTGAAAGTATACTGACAAAATATAGGTGATTGTTTAGTATAATGAAAAATGCAGGTGATTGTTTACTAAACTGAAAACATATAGGCGGTTGTCTACTATATTGAAAAATGTAGGCGATTGTCTACTATACTGAAAAATATAGAGATGTTTTATATACTGAAAAAAAAATATATTCGGTTGTCTACTATATTTAAAAATATAAGTGCTAGTAAGTATACTGACAAAATATAGGGAATTGTTTAGTCTAATTATTTGCATATAGTAATTGCTGTAGGCTACATTTTTATACAACTACCACTATGTACAAGGAAAGAAGACTGAATTAGAATGATTTCTTGTCTTGGAGTTGAAAATTTAAGAACTATTTGAATAATGTAAATCAATGTGTATATTTTTGATTTATTACTAGGGATACCCCAGCGTGCTCCGCACGCCAACCCTGTTGGAACTTTCTATACACAAAGTTATGTTATATTATCTTTGTAATAAAGATGAAGGATTAATAATAACCTCAAAACTAAGTTCGTAAATGTCCAAAATGAAATTATTTTATATTACAACATCAGTTATAAATAATAACGGTTAAAAGAACCAGCAATGCTCAGGTCTACATTTTAATAAAATCCTAACCTAAAATTAAGAAAAGTTATTAATGGCTTCAAAGTTTAAAATCAGCCGTTAATGGAATTATTATTAATGGAAACGTTAGTTGGATCGTGAGTGGTGAAACGCATCCAACTTGCAGTCCAACTCGGTCGTCCTACAAATCGGACCGTGTATGGCTAGCTTTACATAAAATTACTTATTTTTGATATTCCTTGTTAGATAAAACATCGGTTAAAAAATTATATGATAAATATAACATTGGTATTAATTTTAAAGATAAGTCTTTTGTAGAGGTGGATTACAATAACAATATAAAGATGCATATTATTTACTTCAATTCAGAAGCATTTTAAACTATCTAAAATACAACTGTTTAGACGTTTAGTTTCCCTTTAAAAATGTTTAAGAAGGTACTATAAGAATGTTTTGTTTTTGTTTAAAAACTTAATTTTTCTAAACATACGTTTCAAAGAGGCTGTTTGGATACTAATAATATGTATAATACAACAAATTTGTGGTTGTACAAATAATATGGT
The DNA here is from genome assembly GCA_018207615.1 of Philaenus spumarius. Taxonomy (NCBI): domain Eukaryota; kingdom Metazoa; phylum Arthropoda; class Insecta; order Hemiptera; family Aphrophoridae; genus Philaenus; species Philaenus spumarius. Next base: position 167,699 of record JAGFPH010002623.1, on the reverse strand, counting down.
ACACAATTTGTGTAGTTACCGCATACAAAACAAATGAATGCTGTACATGGATGTAGTGTGAGCACAGATGTTGTTGGGGAGCAGGATGGACTGCAGTTAAATGTCTTCTTCGTTCTGTTGCAGTTGAAACCTAAAAAAACAGTAGTTTTGACGTCCATTTTACTGACGCTATATGATGCTTTCATGAGACTGGCATGGAGTAAAGAAGTCAAGTTAAAACAATGCTTAGCGTTACCATAGCAACGATATTTATAGTTAATATATCAACGGTGTTTAGCGTTAACATGGTAACATAGAACAGGGTTACCATAGTAACATTATTCGCTCTACATACAACTTGTGATTTTTGTGTGTCGATTTTAGGAGTGTTGCCCACACTAGATACAATTTAATGATAAAAATATAATCAAAAACATACTTGTGATATAGAGTGACGCAAAAGTCACTTTACAGCCGGTAAAAACCAATCGACAGCAAGAAGTAGTACACAAGTTTTAGCCGTGATGTTGGTATTACAAAATATTGATAATTATGCGTTGTCAAGTTGGCGACAACGCAAACACAACAATCGGTCTAGTCAGCTGGACATGTTGAAAGCTGTAGTTTATGAATTTGTTTTTTTGCGTTAAACTTTTGTAACGATGTTAACGAAAGAAGAAAGGATTTTCGCTTTAAAATCTTTTTATGAAAGTGGTGCTTCTGAGTTATTAAATGGGGTACACATTTTAATTCAAACCCACCCTCTAGACAAACAGTACAAACCATACGAGATAAACTGGAATAACATAGATCTGGGCACCCAATAACTGTCGCAACAGAGGAAGACACATTGAGCGTATGCTTAGCTGTGACAAAGTCCACGAACATCAAACAGATGATTAGCCTCTGAGATGGAATTATCACGAAGGTCTGTGCAAAGAATGTTATACTTAAATTTAAATAATGAATTCATTTTCAGTATCCAGGTCACTGATTTATTAAAAATAAAGTTTCTTACCTTCTTCCGTCACGTGACCTCTTCTTTATATTCTTTAGTTACGCGTTTCGGGACTTTTATCCCATCTTCAGACACAAAATTACTCAATCGAGGTCGTCATACATTAAAATTAAATTACACAGAACACACATAGCACATTTCACGTTTAGGTGTACACCTTCTGTAACTTGCGTAACTAAAGAATATAAAGAAGAGGTCACGTGACGGAAGAAGGTAAGAAACTTTATTTTTAAATTTAAAGTTTACATTCCACGTTTAGTACATGATCTACTTGAAGATGACCCAGATCGACGTCTTCAGTTTTGTGAATCGATGGTTAACCAGCACAAACATGATTGTGTGGTCTGATGTGGCCAATTTTAAGTTTAGCGACAAGTTAACAGACAAAACAGTACTTACTTTTATACTGGAAATCAAAATCTTTTAAGAGCATCAACTCAATCAACCAAGTGGGAATGTTTGTTGATTCAATATCATCATTTGGCGTACTTGGACCATACTTTGTTAAAGGAACAGTCATAGGAGATAAATATGCTTTAAAATTACGAGGTACCATCAAGACTCATGACGTGTCCTGAAAACTTTCAGCAAATGTACTTCCAACATGATGGTGATTCTTTATATTATGCTGCCACTGCAGTGGCCATTATTTGAACGAAACTTTTGAAAAAAGAGTGATTGGTCGAAAAGCAGATATTGACATGCCACCACGTTCACCAGATATCACGAAAATGGATTTTTTCTAAAATACCACAGACCACTGACGAATTGAAAGACTACATGTGCGACGCATTCCATGATTTGAACAGTGGTAATGAACTATGCCGTAGAGTATAATATAACAGTGTTCCCGGAAGTCTGAAAAATGCATCAATGAATAAGGGAAACAGTTTGAAACAAAAAATAATTGTAAGTATTGTCTGTAATAAATTAAATAAAAAACATTTCCGATCAAGACTGTAAAAATAAACAGTCTCAAGAAAATATGCCGATACAAATACAACGAATCAAAACCTATACTCAGAACATTCTGTATTATTTTAAAATCTATTCTGCCGACACATTTGATGAACAGATGAAAATAGGTGAATATTGAATACAGGTTCACATTTCAATATTGTTAATTCTATATGTGAGGTATTTAACACAGTTAATGTAGAAATGGAATTCCTATTACTGGTTGATTTCATACATAACTGAAGTGTAGTGTAATATAATAATTGTATTATTAGCCTCTGCAGGAGTGCCCTTCCCCCCCAAAGCCCATGGCGCAAACCCCCCCCCCCCCCAAACCTGTCTGTGGGTTCCCTCTCTCAAATAAAGTATACATTTTATGCCTCTTTAGCAAAAAAAACCTTAATTACGCATAATTGTTTTTTTCTTTTCTTAAAAGTGTTATTTTATTCTATAAATATATAAATATCAAAGTTTTACCTGCCTTAGCAATCTTTATTGGTTGTTTTTGTATGTCTACAGCTGTTTCACCTTTTCTTCAGGCATCGTCAGGACAAGAACTATTACACATTTTCATCACCAATTCCGCTTGATAATATTAAAACAATTAACATTTAACATTTAAAAACACTTAAAAACACAAATATAAAATTACCACACTATTAAAGTTTTTTCAATGACTGTCACTTGTTTATACGATATGTCATTGATCTGTTGCGCTGTGTGACTGTCCTGTGTCATGTCATCAATCCAACACCCATGGCATAACAACAAATGTGTCATGTTTATTTTATTCTCTGAAAACAACCCATTAGGTAACTTAAAGTTTACAGTTAAATCCAATAACTTATTAAAATTTTTCATAAAAATATGTTTATGGAAAAAAGCAGGCTCTACGTAATTTTTTATAAAATAATACAATTTATAAAATACACGAATTCAGTAAGATTTATTAACAAAAACAACACATTACTACTTTTGAAAGTAGCTCAGAAGACAACATAATATTAAATAAGTTCTTTAACCTCTAATGCTTGGTGAAAAAAATCCTTGTTATTGGTGGTAATCGTATGTAATGTAACATGTTAAAGTATTAAACTAGCTACTATTCGAATTTAATAAAAAAAGTAATATATAGTTGAAAAATACAAAAATAAATTTACATTCATTGATAATAATTAAGAAAATGTTGTAAGAAAATAACAATAAAAAACTACAATACATTTTTAAGACCAGTAGTAGGTACTTAACCGATTTGGAAGAATACAAAAACATAATACAAATAAATGATATTAATTTCATGCAACACAAAATTAAGTGAGAATAAAATTGTTTTAATATTATTTTGATAAAATTAGACTTTGATTGAAAAGTAGTTACAAAGTGTAAGTATTAGGGTAAACACGAATATCCTAAATTAAGATTTTTAAATATATAACAAAACATAACTAATAATAATTAATAATATCAAATACATTTCAAAAGAACTTAATGGAATAAAACTAACAGGCCAGACGCGTTAGATGTAAAGGTACGTTGCGATAATCGCGGGCGCCTGCTTTGCATTGTTCAAAATGGTCTTGTTATGAACGGGCGACTGGTAGAATAATCGCTTCAATAACAACAACAGTCTGACGTCAATCATCGCAGAGCTATGCTCGCACCAGTCGCTTCAATCACAACATACATTAACCCGATAGCAAATGGAAGTCAAAACGGACGTACCAGGTCAAATTTCTTCGAACAATATATCACTGAACGAAATCATGAGATGTCACAAAAAATTTCAAATGTGATCTTTCAAAATTTCAAATGGTCCAATCAAAGGAAAAACGAACACATCTACGAAGAAGCGAGACAACACCCAAATAAAATAAAAAACGAAAACAAACACTGAAACGTAGAGGAAAGAGAAAATACCATTAGATCAACCATCCCAATATCACGGCTTACCATCTGAAGATACACATACTTTTATATCCAGATAAGAAGTGGCTTACGGATGGACAGCCAAATCACAAATCAATCTATTAATTACATACCGTAACGTCAAAGACAACCAAATAATAGCACATGTAATACAGGGCTTAAGACCTGAAATTTGCGAACATATAAAAATAACAATGGAGAATAGAACACTAGAACAAAGAATCTAAGGAAAATTGAACAACTTTTTCAAAAAAAAAAAAACCTAAATCACCAAAAAATACTTAAGAATCACGGAAAACCACAATAGCACGGGAAATAGACAATTTTAAACCATTAAAACCATGACAGAGCAACTTACAGAAATTTTACACACATTAGGGTTAAATATACAACAGAAAGGTTATAAAACAAACACATTTCAAATAAACGGTGCCAGAAACTGGCACATACTTTCTCACAAACATATTTAAATTATTAAACAGATACACAGTGACTTCATTTTTGTCGGAGGGGTAGGAGATTTGATTTTAAACTAGGAGATTAACTAATAAATATTATTATTATTAGCTAGAGATAAAACTATTCGATCGATTTCGAACAAATTTGCACCAAACATGTTAATTAGACCAGTTTAGATGCACGAAAAAGGTTTTGAAAAACAACCCCCTTTTTGGCCAAAAAAACCTCTAAAAATCAGTTGTTATTATTATTATTAGCTATACAAGAATTTTTAGAAAGATACGGTTTTCTGCAAGTGGTAGGGTACATTAAGGGCTGCAAATAAGCCAAATTTGATCAAAATCGTTAGAGCCGTTAAAAATAATAATAATACCCTAACTGATTTTTTGGGGTTTTTTTGGCCAAAAAGGGGGTTGATTTTCAAAACCTTTTTCGTGCATCTAAACAGGTCTAATTAACATGTTTGGTGCAAATTTGTTCGAAATCGATCGAATAGTGTTCGCTCTAGCTTTGTATACGTACAGACAGACATTTTGTAAAAACCACTTTTTTGGACTCAAGGGTCAAAAATTGAATATAAGACCAACAATGTTCAAAACAATGTAGGACAAAACTACACAATATGTAAAATAAATAAATAATAATACACCGAACAGATTTTTCTTCCGAAAATACAACTGCAATATATGTAAAATGGACAACCATACAAATGAAGAAAGTGATTTCCATCCAAAAAGAAACAAGCAATACATAAGTCAATAAAACTGCTTTATATTAAAAATTAGTTTAAAAAAAGTGAATAGTAAAACTACTTTCAATGGATTTTTTTATGATTTGAACAGAAGTTTTTTACTTTGATTAGACGACAAGACAAACTTGTTCACTCACTTCCGCTCATTTAAAAATTATGAATTTGTTATCGTTTTAAAGCTAACTAAACGTAGTTTATAAAGATGTAAATTTGATATTGAAGTTAGAAAATATTCAACCTTTAACCCTATTTGAATTTAGACAAATATTTCTAATAATATGCAAATTATTTCTAATAATAACTTCTTCTACACTTTATTTATGTGTAGTGGGAAAGTTTTTTACTATTTATTTCACGTCATTTTCAAAATCACCAATCTAAAGAGCATAAAATAAAGGTAATTCGGTATAGTAAATTTCATATTTGTATCGTTAAACTCATACTTGTTGGAAAGGGGTCGCCGGAATAC
>JAGFPH010002623.1:141097-161740 GCA_018207615.1 Philaenus spumarius | reverse complement strand
AAAACTACCGAACGGATTGGAATGAAATTTGGTATTTAGCTTCCTCTAGGGCCATAGGTGCTCACTAAGAAAGGGTTTGGAAAAATTATAAATTTTAGGGGGGTTTGGGGGGATCAAAGTTATTAAAAATGATTTCTTCAAAACTACCGAACGGATTGGAATGAAATTTGGTATTTAGCTTCCTCTAGGGCCATAGGTGTTGACTAAGAAAGAGTTTGAACAAATTCGAAATTTTAATGGGGTTTTGGGGGGATCAAAGTTATTAAAAAATGATTTCTTCAAAACTACCGAACGGATTGGAATGAAATTTGGTATTTAGCTTCCTCTAGGGCCATAGGTGCTCAATAAGAAAGAGTTTGAACAAATTCGAAAATTTAGGGGGATTTGGGGGGGATCAAAGTTATTAAAAAACGATTTCTTCAAAACTACCGATCGGATGGGAATGAAATATGGTATGTATCTTCCTCTAGGGCCATAAGTGTTCACTAAAAAAGAGGTTTAAAATATTCGAAATTTTAGGGGGGTTTGGGGGGTAAAAATTAATAAATCACGATTTATCCAAAATTTACGAACAGATTGGAATTAAATTTGGTACGTAGCTTCCTCTAGGGCCATAGGCGCTCGCTAAGAAAGGGTTTTAAAAAATTCAAAATTTTTGGAGGGGTTTGGGGGGATAAAAGTTACTAAAATCATAGTTTCAGATCTTTTATTATTATGACAATAGTGCTTTTATTATTTAAGATCTATATATATATATATAAGCCAAATACCACTGACTGACTGAACACTTAAAAAGAATACAATTACGTTAAAAAGACTGAAAATACCAACCACCACGGGCAACGCCGTACGGGTCAGCTAGTATCTCATAAAAAATATGCAAAACATCTCAAGCCGGAGACAAAGTAACTAGTCATATCCCATCAGCTTGGAAACGCGCCAACCACGGTTTGCATTACTTCCGCCCTACCACCGTCAAACCACATATATGAAAAGTTACCTGGTCTAGCCGAGATTCGAACCCAGTACTTTCTGATCAGGAAAATTCCACGCTATCCTCTCAGCTGTGGCTTGTCAATAAGAACTGAGAACAAAACAGCACTTGAGTTACGTGCTACCACATTGCCTATCTCGCCCCTTCTCTACTCGCTTATAAAATATACTGCAATGCAAGCCATGAGTTTGTCAAAATTTTGAGTGCTTCTCCTGTATCGTTAACGATTTCTGTCTTAAGCCATTTTACGCTGACTTCAAAGATTTGCCATTGCCATACATAACAACCAATAACACTTTTTACTTTCTCACTATACTATAATATAGAGAAAGTATAGTGATCGCAAAAATAAATCGATGTTGAGATTTTTGTGGAAATATCCGTTTTGGGACCCCCTGAGTACAAAAAAGTGGTTTTTACAAAATGTCTGTCTGTATGTATGTCTGTATGTATGTACGTATGTCTGTATGTATACAAAGCTAGAGAGAAAACTATTCGATCGATTTCAACCAAATTTGCACCAGACATGTCAAGTAGGCCTGTATAGATGCACGAAAAAGGGTTTTGAAAAATTTTGAAAAACAACCCCCTTTTTGGCCAAAAAACCTCCTAAAAATCAGTTATTATTTTTTTATAAAAAAACGGCTCTAACGATTTTGATAAAATCTGGCTTATTTGTAGCCTTTAATGTGCCCTACCATATGCGAAAACCCGCATCTTTCTAAAAATTCTCGTTTAGCTAATAATAATAATAATAATAACTGATTTTTGGGGGTTTTTTGGCCATAAAGGGGGTTGTTTTTAAATTTTTTTCAAAACCTTTTTACGTGCATCTATAAAGACCTAATTGACGTGTTTGGTGCAAATTTGTTCGAAATCGATAGAATAGTTTTCTCTCTAGATAATAATAATAATATTTATTAGTCAATCTCCAACTTTAATAAAAGTATACACAGCTAGAGAGAAAAATATTTTATCGATTTTAACCAAATTTGCACCAGACATGTCCAGTAGACTTGTATAGATGCACGAAAAAGGGATTTGAAAAATTTTGAAAAACAACCCCATTTTTGGCCAAACAACCCCCAAAAAATCAATTATTATTTTTTTATAAAAAAAACGGCTATATCGATTTTGATAAAATTTGGCTTATTTGTAGCCTTTAATGTGCCCTACCATATGCAAAAACCCGCATCTTTCTTAAAATTCTCGTTTAGCTAATAATAATAATAATAATAACTGATTTTTGGGGTTTTTTTGGCCATAAAGGGGGTTGTTTTTCAAAATTTTTCAAAACCTTTTTACGTGCATCTATAAAGTCCTAATTGACGTGTTTGGTGCAAATTTGTTCGAAATCGATCGAATAGTTTTCTCTCTAGATAATAATAATAATATTTATTATTTAATCTCCAACTTTAATAAAAAAAAACTCTCCTACCCCACCCTACAAGTCACTGTGAATCTGTTTAGTAATTTAAATATGTTTGTGAGAAAGTATGTGCCAGTTCCTGGTACCGTTTATTTTGTTACGCATTACATTTTCTATTTGTTAACTCCTACCGCAAACCGCGTTAAGGGACTTCGTTCCAAAAATAATTGTAAATAATTCTACGAAACAAATTAAATAAATTCAGCATTTGTGTAAACCAGTGTCAAGTGACTTTTGCGCCGCGCTGGTATGTGCTTTTAGTCTCGCTAAACTAAAGGGAACACATCTAATACAAAACAGTATTTTGCCAATTTTATCTGAGCTACAGAATAAACCCAATCGACTCTGCCTTCTATGCTGGACCTTAATCGCATAAGCCGATTAGCTTTCTCTCTGTTGCTGGATATTTATTTCCGTGTAAGCCGACAGTATCGGGCCCAAGTCGTACACGGAGAAAATATACTTCACTGGTATAATTCGAGTTTGACTAAGTTATAATTGAAACGAAAATTACATTTGAAGAGCTTTGTAGAAGTCGAACGATTCATCTTTGTTCTCATAAGTACAATGTAAAACACAATATGTGTAGATTTGAAATTCCTTGATAGTCCAACCGGCAGAATGTAAGAACGTATAGGTATAACTAAACTTATTATCTATACTTATAAAAGCCAAATACTATTGACTCATTACAGTTTCTCCAAAACCACGAGGTCTACAAACATAAAATTTGGCACTAATACTCTTTATATGCTCTAGACGCGCACTAAGAAAGGGTTTCCGAAAATTTAAAATTTTAGGGGGGTTTTGGGGGGTAAAAGTTACTAAATCATGATTTCTCAAAACCTACAGAAAGGATTGGATTGAAATTTGGTATGTAGCTCCCTCTAGGGCCTCAGGTGCTCGCTAAGAAAATTTTTTTTTAAAAATCGTAATTTTAGGGGAGGTTTGGGAGGGGGTCAAAGTTACTAAAAATCCCCATAAGAAATACATAGTTTAATATATTTATTGATATAATATATATTTTTTTAATATACATTTAACTTTGATTTGTCTATCCGTGCAAAGCCGGGTCGGGCCAGCTGGTTATTATATATTAGTAAACCCCCGCTAAAGTCACAGGCGGATTAATTAGAATCACATCAGAAATAAATTCATCATTTATACAAAATTATATTTAAAAACAACATACTTAATCTAAGCCTACCTAACTGTTCTGACGGGGAGTTTTAACTCGGCAAATGTGTACAACTATAAGGATTATAAAACTGTAAGCCTATTTGTTAAAATTCTGTACTTATGTAGGCTACGTTAATATATATTTAAATAAAGATACAAATATTATCTTTTAACTGCTTTTTATTTCATATTGATGTTCAAATAATTTAGAATTTATTAATAATAAATATCATAGTGAAGAAATCAATAATCGAATATGTTTATATGTTATACGAAGATGTACGAATGTTTCCGAAGCTAAACGAACACGCATTTCTTCTTTAAATTTGTATAAACGAATATTTAGATGATAAAAGGATGTTTTTTTATACAATTTAAAACCTCAAAGCAAATATTATAACGTATAATTATAGCATACATAGTTCTACAACTCATATTTAAAAAAATAAACTTTATACAAAATTATAATGAATGAAGTTGTAAACATAACCCCAAAGTATAATCTACACTGGGTTTTTTTAAGTATTACAGATGATGGGTGAAATGAGCTGTTTTATTATATGTTACTCAAGTACGTACGTAACAAATATGTTCGCTTCGCTTCGTTCAAACTCGTGCGTCGGTATCGGATCAGAAGAAATGTCCCTGGTGGGTTTGAACCGGGTACTTTACGTTTTGATCGTTCATGCGGGAACCAATGTTTATTACCAACTTCTATAAAAGCGAGTGTACGTCCGCACGTGCGTGCGTGAGTAACATATAATATAACATCTGATTTCATCCATCATATGTAATACTTAAACAAAACCCAGTTTAGATTATACTTTGGGGTTATGTTTACAACAACAATAGTTCTAATATTTCTTGTAAAGTTAATTTTTTTAAATATGAGTTATATAACTCATGTGTGATTAATACATTATACAATTTGCTTTGAGGTTATAAACTGTATATAAATACAACCTTTTATCATCAATATATTCGTATATACAAATTTAAAGAAGTGTTACCTATTCGTGAAACATTCGTACAACTTCATATAACATATGAACATATTCGATTATTAATTTCTTCACTATAATATTAATGACTTCTAAATCATTTGATCTATCAATATGACATAAAAAGCAATTATCTTTCTTTAAATATATATGTGCCGTTATTCAAGTTCCGCGCCACCAAGATATTACGTCTGTAAAATACTCTGTATTACCAACCAGCAATACAAGTGCTTAGTAGTTCCCTTTTATCCCGCAAGGTGACACCACTCAACAGCACCCACCAGCTGTTAGCAGACATGCGCCTTGGACCAACTTTACACATGATATGCATTTCAGTTGAAGTAGCCATTTTATTCCTTTGTCGTTCTGAGAAGCAACGCCATGCGTTTCGCTTGTAATGCCGTTCAAAAACTTTAACCGTTCGGTAGTTGAAATTGTAAAATGTTATAGTCGTGTGTTTATTGAACGACACTTCAGTGCGCTATTAAATAACATGCTTTATTTTTAAAAGCCTTTTCAACAAAACACCAGATGTCATAAGCAATATTACCAAATCAAAATGTCTTAGCGTGTTCATTTTTGCTTATTAAACATTAGCCTTATAAGTTATTGCCAAGTTTATAATATTTAATATTATAAATAATATTTCAAAATTATTAAGTGTATTTTTAATATTTATCTAATTCAATTTTGATTCTTTGAGTACAATTAGTGTAACTCTTGCCTAAATTCAAACCTAAGTCTAGGTTAAAGCAAATTGTGTAACCATATTGTTATAACTTTAAAGTCATAAAGTAAAGTAAAGTAAAGTTGTGTAACTTTATTATCTTATGGTCATTCCGTTTTGAGGAAAGTATGAAACATATGAACATGTACATTATGAATTTCACATGTGTTTGCATTTTACATGTGGTAACAGTTAAAGTTTAACATGACAAATGGCAACAGGTTAACTTAATGTTAAATCTTGAATTACCAATTAACAATTATTCTCAACCTTGCCTGTTAAACACTTATCAAAATAATATAAAGGCAAACTCTTTAAGCCTAAAGTCTGTTCACAATGTTTTTGGTTTTAAAACCTACCATAATTGCTAAAACCATGTTCCTTTGTTTTACATGCAGTGTATAACTGGTGCAAGATGGAGGGTTAAATATGTTCTTCTGCAATAAAAAAAAAAAAAAACATTACCTTCAGACCACCAATACAACTCTTTCTGCTTAATTTCGCCGACAGTGCCTAATACTTGAATGTAGTTACACACAATTTGCTATCTATTAATTCAAAACATACCTATGAACTAAACAATAAACTTGTAATTAAATCTGCAGTGAACATTACTCATAAATTATTTAGTGAATAAGTTGTATAAACATTGTTGTCTTTCTTAGTGTTAATATATAATAAATGTCTTTATAATTAAATTTAATTGGGAGGTGCGCTATAGCAAATTTTGGAAATACAATCCTCCAGGGATTTTCAGTCAAAATTTAAAGTTTTGTATATTTATTAGATGAGAGACGTCTCATCAAATTGTTAAACGCCATTATTATTATTATTTAATTTCACTTAGCATTAAGGTTGGCCAACAAAATAAATGTTACCTATTAACAAATCCATGGTACAATGTATCTAATTTTGTGATTTTGTATAATTAATAGAATTGTTTAAATTTGTATTTATTATTAATGGGGAGGGTTTTTCAACTTTTATTTTTTTGGGGAGGGATCTTTTAAACTTAACGAAAATTAATATTGTAAAGCTAAACTTTTCTTAAATTCTTTTTTATTATAACTAAGGGCGTATAAATTTTTTACTTTTGTTATTAAGGGCATGTCTTTTTTTTTAATATATTTAAAATATATTTTTCTCTTGGTTTTGGTCAATAAATCAAAATCTAATCTAACTTCTTCTTTATTGAGTTGACCTCAATATATCTGAATAATATTTGTGAGTGATCAGCTAAGACATTTCTTCAGTTTGGCAAGTATAAATTGTTTAAGGTAAGTCTTTTGAACATGTCCAGTCTATGTGGTCCGGTATAGCTTCCATATATTTAATTGTCTTTATCCGAGACTGGTACATATATTAACTTATATAAATAAAAAATTTGAACAAATAGGCCTACAGTTTTATAATCCTTAAAGTTGTACACATTTACCGAGTTAAAAATCCACGTCAGCATAGTTATGTAGGCCTAGATAAAGTCTGTTGTTTTTAAATAGTATTTTTTTTACATGATGTATTTCTTATGTGTATCTAATTAATCTTACACATTAGATCTTAGTTAGATTTTTCACAAGGTCTAACTAGTAATTAGATGCAGTGTTCATAATAATAACTTAATTTACCTTGCATAAAGCCTATACATATATCTTTCATGATCTGTTCTCTAAGTATAAACAAAATATTCCTGGTAATAATACATACAAAATGTACTTCTACTGCTAATCTATTTAAGCAACCACCTAGGTTATCCTTATTGAAGTAAACGTATAAGTTACCTTGGCGTTCTCCCCTTCCCCCCCCCTACATTATTCAACAGGCTCGAACCTCGTTCTTGCATTTATTCCAACCTCATTCGAAACGCACATTGATACGGTTTCACACTTTACTTTCCTCAATGAATTGTATTGCTTTTGTAAAAGCTTTTTGTAACGATTCTACGATTTTTGTTTCTATTACTGTCCAGCGAAGTAATAACATTTCTACTGTCCAATGTATGTGTAGTGATTGACAACATTTTTTGTAGAAATTCTGTGATTAGTTTCTAATTAAATAAAACGTTTCAATGTAAGGAAGAATTATTATATCAAGGAAATATTGGTAAATAAAAATATACTCAATAATCACTTCCATTGACGCATATTGCATTGTCAAAGCAAAATGCAAAATTGTTGATGCGTTAGGGCAGCTGAATAGCGCACATGAGATGGGCGAACTTAAGTTTATAATGTTTTAGGTGTTCAACCAACTGTTTGGGAAATCGGTCTACAGTTACCGGCGTGAATGCGGGCACCTGAGCAAACCGCTACTAACCTGACTAAAAACATCAATACCCGGTACATCTCTGTTTAACACGTTCACAGCTAAGGACGCACATGTGAGCTTGACACTGAACACTATGAGAAGCGGCCGACACACAGTGCATTGCGCGCCAACACCCGTGTTGGGAGTATTTCAATACACAGTGCATGCAAGCTTCGCACGCCAACCCCCGTACTGGGAGTATTTTCAATACACAGTGCATTACGTATTTTTTTTTCAAACAACCTCCTTTCTGACCAAAAAACCCCGAAAAATAAGTTATTATTAAAAAAAAAAACGGCTCTAACGATTTTGATAAAATTTGGCTTATTTGTAGCCCTTAATGTACCCTACCATATGCAGAAAACAGCATCTTTAAAAAAATTCTCGTTTAGCTTATCTAGTAATAATAAATGATTTTTGGGGTTTCTGCCAAAAAGGGAGTTAATTTTGAAAATATTCAAAATCTTTTTTCTTGCATCTATACAGGCCTAATTGACATGTTTCGTGCAAATTTGTTCGAAATCGATCGAATAGTTTTCTCTTTAGCTAATAATAATATTTATTAGTTACCCTTATACTTTAATACAATTATGAAGTCACAGTTGGGGTTACACACGGGGGTTGGCGTGCGAAGCACGCAATGTACTGTGTATTGAAAATACTCCCAAAAAGGGGGTTGGCGCGCAATGCACTGTGCGTCAGCCGCTTCTCATAGTGTTTAGTGTCAAGCTCACATGTGCGTCCTTAGCTGTGAACGTGTTAATGTCCATAAACAGACGATAAATGCACACATATTTTATAATTACTGTTTACATCGAACGTTTCAATTAATTTAATATGTTTTGTAGGGCGTGTTTGTTTTAATTTATATTTTCCAAAGGGTTTTCGATGTTTGCATTCACTACACGAAACTAGACCCTAGAATGTATGAAAGCCAGCACGCAACAATACAACTTTGTTACGGAGGTTTTCTATCGGAATTTCGTCTACAACATTGTACCTTAAACGTGTTTTAACTAAATCCTCGAATAAAAAAATCCTCCTAAATAACAGAAATACTGTACGTATTGAAATTTTATTTAAAACAGTATTTTTCAACTAAAAAAACTCTATAAAATTTTAATATTTGAAAACAAGAAAATAACGTTCTGGTGAAAGCATTGTTACACAAATATCGACCGGTATTAATTTTTAAACAATTATTTTCAATTAGACTATGACCTGAAATACATTTCTCAAGGGTTGGGAGGAGGGGTTAATTAAATATACAATTAGCCCAGGCAGCTCCACTTCAAGAGGTCAATTCAATTTGTCCCAATGATGACGTCCTTTGTGAAATTTTATCCATTCAATATCAATTTACTTACGACTGTGATTTTGTATTTTAAACCATTGTAGGATATCATAAAGGGACGTTTGGTTAGACAAAATCCCAATATTTTATTATTTTAGATACAAATGCCAAAGAAAATCGTTAATTCAAAAATAATTCTTATTTGGTGTAGATTTAATAACATAACACAACATCCAATACACTTATTAAACATAACTGTGTCTACACTACTAATTTGCTCACACCGATATGACCTACTCTGTCTAGTATTGGTTAGTACATTGTGAAATACATAAACAATTATAATTTTATTAAATAGTACCAGGAGACCGAGCTAAAGCTCGATTATAAGCAGGGCTATGATTTCAATAATAAATATTGGATTATTGAGTTTTGAGGTTAGGCCTATAACATTAAACAACTAAATAAAGGTTATATACAACATTAGGCTTACCTGTAATAAAAATACAGTTTAAATTATTAAACATAATCTCAACGCTATGCCTCAGAAATAAGTCAGGCCTAAATTAAAGTTTAATATTTCAATATCGATTTAGACCTAGGGCCTAGTTCGCTCACGTCAATAACTATTATTGCAAATTTCCGTGAACATCGTTTAGGTTAGGCCTATAACATTAAACAACTAAATAAAGGGTATGTTTATTTAGCAGAAGTATTCGTTGCCATGGTAACTATAAATAGATACAACGTTAGGCTTACCTCTAATAAAATACAGTTTAAAAGAAAACAGATGATTATTGTAATGGCATTGAAAACATTTGCATCAGCTGTACTTCGTTTAAAAGAAAACAGATGATTATTGTAATGACATTGAAAACATTTGGATCAGCTGTGCTTTGTATTGTTTAAAATGGACAAATTTCACTTTTTAATTTAATAAAAAGACGTAGAAAACGAATTTTCCCAGACTGGTGACCATTTCCAATCGATTTCTCGTGGCCAAAAGCCCCATATAAAATCAAAAAATCAAAAATCCTTAGACGGAGATTCCAGATTCATTTAGCAGACAGACAATTATCTCTCGCTTTAGAAGATTAGATATTTTAGATTATGTAGTTTAATAAAAGATAAATTTAAAATAAACGGTACCAGGAACTGGCACATACTTTCTCACAGACATATTTAAATTCTTAAACAGATTCACTGTGATTCGTGATGCATTAAAGTAGGAGGGGGAACACATTAAAGTAGGAGAGTAAATAATAAATATTATTATTGTTATTATTAAAACTATTCAATCGATTTCATCAACAAATTTCAACCTGTCAATTAGGCCTGTATAGATGCACGAAAAAAGGTTTTGAAATTTTTTGAAAAACAACCCCCTTTTTGGCCAAAAAACCACAAAAATTTTTTATTATTATTATTATTACCTAAACGAGAATGTTTAGAAAGATGCGGTTTTTTGCATATGGTAGGGTACATTAAGGGCCACAAATAAGCCAAATTTTATCAAAATCGTTAGAGCCGTTTTAGAGAAATTTTGATTTTTCTCGTTTTTTGGCAATCTTTGGTAAAACCCCTTAAAAATAAAAAATTTCAAACAATTAAAAAGAAACGTCTGGAGATACTCCAAAATTACACCTACATACCAAATTTCATCAAAATCGGACCGTTGGTGTGGTCTCCAGCTCTGTACACATCGTAACAGACACACGGACAGACCTAAAAAACACTTTTTTGGGTTCAGGGAGCACCAAAACAAATAATTCCACTAACAATATTTTGGTGGTTCAGAGAGCACCAACACAGATAATTGCACTAAAAATTTTTTTGGGGTTCAGGGAGCTCTAAAACATATAATTTCACTAAAAATTCAAATTCGAAAATTTGGACGAAAACAATACTTTCTCCATATACTACGTGTAGGGAGGAGAATGTAATAAAGACAAAATTATTAAAAATTGAAAATAATAGTTTATGGGACACTTTTTCAATGTAGTTTCGATATTTTGACCTATATGACCCCCCCCCCCCCCCCCCCCCGAACGACACAGTATAATTAACAAATAGGTTCACTCCCTTTATAGGATACACTTTGTTGATAACAAATTTGTGTAAGTTTAATAAACATTACCGACGGATGAATTTAGAAAATATCAAATCTGTCTCAAGTGATTGCTATACATTTATGAAGTTTGCATTAATTAAGTCGTTTAAAATGTATATCATAACTGAATTTTAACTTTGATTCGTTTATAACGTTCAACCATGCAGTCTGCAAAAGTTTATTATAGCATTACGTACTTGATACTGACAGAATATTCTTCTTTATCTAATGCACATAAAAAGTGGAATATTCATGTCGAAAATAAAAGCAAAAGTTGAAATGAGAAAGGGGATGAAAATAATATTGGCTCTATATACCCGGGTGGTGGAAACGCTACGACCCTTGAATACACGTCAAAGAACTTTTAACGTTCACATTAATCAAAAGTTTTTATTCGAGTTTTATAAATTCGTCGCAGAGTGTATTTATTCGCCCTACCTTCTTCGTACGACGATGTATTCAGGGGGAAATATGAATCATTTCAGGAAGATGTTAAATGTTTTTATATATTTAATTTTACAGTGCTTTTCGTCTTTTCCTGTTCTGTTTGGAAAATACTTTTTAGAAACACAAGTAGGCTAAATGGTGTCACTGATGCAGATCATTTTTATAAACCGGCGTTTGCACAATCGACCATGAAAGCACTCAGTAATAGAAACACAAATTTATAGACACAAACACAGCCATAAAAACACACATGGAATTATAATATACGGTCATAGAAGCAGACAGCCATAAAAAGAGACATTCTTACACCCGATTCCACGTTCACCGTGCAGTACAGAGCGCCCATAAGTCGTGTTATCCATACGACAGTCTCCCCGATAATAGCCAACTAAAAAAACATCAACTCCCATGCTAAGCTCGGCCAGTTGACGCAACCAGTATGACAATAAACGTGATGTTTCCTGTAATGGTAGTAGCATGTCTATTCTCCCGTATGACCTGTACTGCACGGTGAACGTGGCATCGATGTAGAAGTAGACACTTGAAAACACTTAACATACAAATAATTGTAGAAAGTTTCGTAAAAACAGACATATATAAAAACAGATAGTCATGAAGAAAGACGGTCTGGGTTACAGACAACCGGAAAGAAAAACGTAGTAAAAGTCATAAAAACAATACAAATATTCGTATAAACTGATATTGAGAGTCGTAGAACTTGCATGTATGACTTCAAAGAAAAATGTCCCGCTCTTTTCGGATTCAATTTGAGTCGTCCTAAAAATAATTTAGTCCTAACATTACGATTTGCTTATAAAAAGTTCCCAGAAACAAACACATATAGTAATCATCAAATACCCATTAATGCAAATGTGATTGGACATATACACTGAACGAAAACAGTTGCAAAATATTTTGAGTTTTAAATAAAAGTAAAACATAGCTTTTAGGGATGAAGTCAGCTGTACTTCGACGCTTTACGCAAACACTACGGAAAATAAAGTACTTGTATTTTATAGCCATGACGGAAACGAACGTAAATTTGAGTTGATTGTTTATCGCAGTTTTCATCACTTGACAGATTGTTTTTTATTTAGGTTTTCAAACGTTACAGTCTCCAAAACTTGAATTTTTCAATAATTTGTAACCTACACTACTGTATTTTTTAGGCTTGAGGTAATAATGAATGATCGTGTGTAGTTAACAATTTTACGCAGTAATAAGGAACCAAACGCAAAAAATGGAAATTTAACTATTTTTGTTTAAGATTACTCTTGAAAGTACATTCTTTGTTATGCAATATAGATCCAACTCATATCTGCATTGTGCTGCCACCTATCAAGTTTTGAACCAACTAGTAAATGTACGCTTTTGTGTTTTACAATAAAGAGAAGGGGCCAGATAGGCAATAACTAGCATACTAGCCCTATAACTAGATAGGTCGGTAGCAAGTAACCAAAGTGTTGAGTTGTTGACAGTTTTTCTTAAGGCAAGCCATAGCCGAGCGGATAGCGTGGCATCTTCCTGAACCGGGTTGATTCTCGGCTAGAACAGGTAGCTTTGCATATCGGTGGTTTGAGGGTAGGAGGGCGGAAGTAAAGCAAACGGTAGTTGGTTCTCTTCGAACCTGACGGGATATGACTGTTTTACATTTTTAAAAAGCTGAAAAATATTTACATGTTTATCTATACTAATATTATAAAGAGGTAAAGTTTGTTTATTTGAATGTTCTGAGGAGGTAATCTCTGGAACTACTGAATCGATTGAAAAAAATAGTTTTACTGATAAAAAGCTACACTATAGCGTAACATAGGCTGGAATGAATTTTAAAAAAAACTTTTTTATTTCAATATCTGTAAATTTAGTCTGAAAAAATTCTTAGGTTAGGCCTAGACTGATGAATCATCACATGTATTTACATTTATTACCATAGCAACCAATTGAATAAAGTAACAGATAAATCAGCTGATTTCGAACGTTTAAGCAATTATTATTAAAATTTCTATCGTTTAGGTTGGATGTTTATTAAAGTGTAGACTTGAGTCTTGATGGTTCTTTTAACCTTTACTATAACTGCTGTTATAAAAATATACGAACTAATTTGATTTGAACATTTAACGTTATTTTTACCATCTTAGATTTGGGATTATTATTAATAATATTAGAAACAGGTAAACATTTTTTGTTTATTTGTTTGTATGTAGATAGGTTGTTTGTCTCTGGAACTGCTAAACCGATTGAAAAAATAGTTTTACTAATCAAAAACTACACTATCCTTGAGTAACATAGGTTAGAATTAATTTTGATTTAATTGTTAAAACAACCCACAAAACAATAAATATTAATTGTTATACTTTCCTTAAAGCTAGAGACCTGAAATTGTGTACGTTTATTTTTTACAAGATACGTAGGAAAAGTGAACTAGATTTGCATTTTGTCGCGTGCTGCTAAGAGGTGAAAATGTGATAATAACCCCTAAAACAATAAAAATTAATTGTTATATTTTCCTTAAAGTTATTGAGCTGAAAATTTGTACATTTATTTCTTACAACAAACATATAAAAATTATCATAGATTGACATTTTGTCGCGTGCTGCTAAGGGTTGAAAATGTAGTAAAAATGATGATTGTTATACCTTCAATAAAACTGGAGAATAAACCCTTACTAAATTAAGGAACTTAAAAATAAGGAACCACTATGTTACATCCTAATTAAAATAAATAAGACATTAGAATTTAATAGTAGGGCCTATTTATATAAAATAACCTGTTTGCATTTGCTTCGACGCTAGTCATCGCGGGGGTTGGCGAGCGAAGCGAGAAGGGGCAGAGCCCTCTAGTTAGTTAATATATAGTTAGATCGTATATTAAAATATATATATAAATATAACATGCGTTTGTTAAGAAATGCAGCCCATCCAAGATTTTTTATAACCATATATAGAAACAGCAGTACTGAAAAATTTTACTTTTGACACTTGGTTCCTTATTGCGTGACTACTTCTTATTAATCGCAGTGCTTAACTTTGTAAAATATTGTACATTCATACCGGTTATAACGATCCCTAATCCACACCCCTATTATTTAGGTAAACGTCTATATAGATCCAAGATACTGTGAAATATTATTTCCCCGGCTATCTCCACCCTTCCATTATTCAACGGCACCAGACCTCGCTCCTGCATTTATTCGACCCTTATGAACACATTGATGCGATTCCACTCTTTACTTTCCGACTCAAAGCGTTTTCTTTTCTTTTGTAAAATCTGTCTTCAGAACTTTGGCTTCCGTCTAGTGATTTTTCCTATTGTTGAGAAGTATGTGAACGTAAGAGTTTTTACTCATGGAAATTGTTTATATTGCTTATTGTTTAGACGTGGATCTGTGAAAAAAATTATTGATAGTATAGTATATTGATTTAAGATAGTAAAATAGATTAGTATACCTGGCAATTTTTGAATATTTGATGCGATTTAGGTATCAACATTTTCTTTAAAATAAGATAACCATTTCAATGTTTTTAAGTAGGAATTGGAACATCAGAGACACTAGTGAAAAAATAATAGCTTATCATAAACAATAATAATACGAAACTTAATTAGTTTTTTAGAAATCGTTTGTTCATAATACTTTTACAATAATTATTAACACCTTTACTTTCCCACTATACTACAGTATAGAGAAAGTATAGTGATCGCAAAAAAATCGATGTTGATATTTTCGTGAAAATATCCGTTTTGGAAACCCCTGAGTAAAAAAAAGTGGTTTTTACAAAATATCTGTATGTAAACAAAGCTAGAGAAAAACTATTCGATTGATTTCGAACAAATTTGCACCAAACATGTCAGTTAGGCCTGTATAGACGCAAGAAAAAAGGTTTTGAAAAACAACCCACTTTTGCCAAAAAACCCCACAAAATCAGTTATAAACTTTTTTATAAAAAACGGCTCTAACGATTTTGATAAAACTTGGCTTATTTGTAGCCCTTGATGTAACCTACCATATGCAAAACGCCGCATATTTCTAAAAATTCTCGTTTAGCTACTAATAATAATATTTATTAGTTACTTTCCTACTTTAATGTATCCCCTCTCCTACTTTAATACAATCATGAAGTCACAGTGAATCTGTTTAATAATTTAAATATGTTTGTGAGAAAGTTTGCAATAGTTTCTGGTACCGTTTGTTTCCTATAATTCAGTTTATTCTACAAAACTGAAACTGAAGTAAAATGTCAATACTAGAAATGCAAATAAAAAGAACAACCAAACTCAGCCCAGTTTAAACTTTGTAGTTTAAACTATTATAAAGATGGAACATACGTTCCAAAACGCATAACATATAGCTACAGTTGCCTCACTCCGGGAATGTGTCCAAGAGGGGAAGTAAAGAGGGGTCCCCACGCTTTGTTTGTTGTGTCCAACGTCATCAGTACAACCTTAATAAAAAAATAGACCTCTGTTCTTCACTGTACACCCTAGTTTGTCTCTGTAAAGTAAGGGTAAATAAATGTGATAAACACATTTTTCTTAGTGAACAGGACGTGTAAAAATTAGTTGTTTTATTTATAACTATGTACAGGAAGTCATAAAAAAACCTTATCGTGCTATAATGCAGGATCGGATTCTATGCATTATAATAAATGAAAATATTTAGAAACGTTTTTTGAATTCGGGTTAGTTTATTTTAGTGTTTTGTTAGTTTTTTTTACAACAGCTAAAATAAGCAACAACAGTTTAAATAGCAAATCTTTGGCGCATGTGTTAAAAATTATGAGGAGAATGTGTTCTTGGAATCGACAAATAAAAAGAGCAGGAAGGCAGGAAATATTCCCCTTACATCATCCTATTCACTTTTCCACAAAGCTATTGTATGTATATTTACTAAGTTTCACCAACCTGATGACTAACAATACAATGTTAAAATAATACAAAACCTAAAATTTTAAATATACAGTATGATTAAAGCAAGATAGTATTAAGGTTTCTTTGTAATGGACCTACGGAACAGCCAGGATCGCACCAAACCAATGTCAAACGAGCGCAAAATGTATTCATTACAGGAATTACCTCCCTCCTGACTAAACAAAGGGTAGCGTAGAAAATTGTTTCGAATAAAAAAGTTTATTCCACTAATTATCAACACCTTTCTCGCAAAAAGTTTTCTTTTCGCCTAAAATACAAAAATGTCTCGCTTTGAACTTTTGTTGTCATCACTTTTATTTTATAAAAAAAAATTGTAAATCACGGTTATAACATTTTAAAAAATTTTTATGAAACAAAACCTTACTTTTTTATAGATATTTGTCATAGTTTTCTCTAAAAGGTGAAATACTTTGTTATATAAATGTTGTAAGCAAGTAGGTATAGTTATAAGAATGAGAGGCGCTCCCCATTTCCTCAGTTAAATGTTATTTGTGGACCTAGTTTTTTGTGGAATTGGTTGTACCGCCAAGGAGAAGTAGAAGGGAAGACACGCCCATTAGGCCAAAAACACTCCCAGTTTGCAAGAACTGTACAAACAATTTACTTTATAAAGTACACTGAAACTTATAATAACTAGATGTCCCGAAAATGCTTCCCTATTGATTGATTTGACTATATAAACATGTAATTATATTACATTAACGTGGTTAATATAACATTATTATGATCAGGGCAGGTGGTAGAGCGCTTATTAAAAGATATGGGTGCGTAACGTTAATGCAACTTATTTTATATGGGTAGCTATCCCATTTTAATTATTATTTAGTTTTAAGTGTAGCTATTCCGGTCCATCCCTTTGAGTTAAGCAATCGAATTACAAATGGTATATCATATTACTTAAGAATAATATTAGGCAATTTCAGCTTTACAGATTTTAGGGTGGTTAGTGCAATTTATATTTATTGTATCAGGGGTACCAACACAATTTCAATCCCTTTGACTGTAGTAATTATAATATCTAAACATTAATGGTATTGATTGATAAACTGTGAAATTGGTCTAGTAGTTTTTGAGCATAAAGAGGACAAAGAAACATTTATTTTTAACCCCCGACGCAAACCGAGGCGTGTTATAAATTTAACCTGCGTATCTGTGTGTCTGTATCTGTTATTTGTCTTTGTCATCGTAGCTCCCAAACATATGAACCGATTTTGATTTAGTTTTTTATATGTTACTTTAAATACAACTGAACTTTCATTCTACCGTATTAGAATAGTTTACAGTAGTACCAAGTATTTCCTAATTTAATATCACCGAAATGTAGTCTAGTACTCGTTTCACTGAATATTAAAACTATTCTAGCAGCATTTTGATGTCAGATTTGTTCATGATTGTGCAATTTCTATATGTGAACACAAAGTTTCCCCAATAATTTTTTTTTTATTTCTATGAAAAACAATAATATGATTACATTTCTTTTAATCATAAATATTTTTTTAAATTTGTATGAATAACCAATAAATAAATAAAACTGTTAAACCGACATTAACCGTATAATTTACAGAACTACTTATACATAGATAAATAAAGGTGTATGTAGTCGCTAAGAGAATAGTCTATGGTTTTACGTGATGATATTAGGCTGTTACGGTCGGCTTACATGAAAACGTATTTGTTCCAATAGGACGAAGTCTAATCGGATTAAAAGATTTAAAATAAGCTATGAAGGTCTATTGTATTTCACGATATTGGAAAATGATATTTGTTTGCATTTTGTAATGTTTGCTTAACGAGCCATACTCTAATAAAACGCATCTATACTGTTTTGTTAGCGAATTTCCATAGGAAAAATGAGCTATTGAAGTGGCCCTTACGGTAAGACCCAAGGTCGGGAGTAGCAAATGAGCACCGATCATGGTCCCCAGAACACGTTTTGGGGTGTCATTAAAAATCATATATATATGTATACAGTGTGATTGAAAAGTCCGGAACGGTGTAATATATTTTTTACCATTATAGATAAAGTAATGAGACTTTGTATATCAATAATAGCCATAAATGTCTACTCTTTTAAGGTATTATCACTTTTTTATTCCTTAAGGGGGACGGCCCACGAGGAGTCAGACAAAATTCTTAAATAGCAGCATAGGTCGAGTTTGGTATCAAATTAAAGGTCTTAGTTAGTAGAACACATTGCCGCAAACCGGACTTCAAAAGGTCCACTCTAACCAAAATGGCGGCCCTAAACGTGTTGAAATAAATTGACATAAAGTTGCTAATATCTCGAAAAGTAAGAATTTTTAGAAAAAAATTCGAGACAAAAAATGTTTATTTCAAAGTGCTTGACCTAAACAAAGTGCTCCCAAATCAATTTCGTAAATATTTTTTTTTACATTTTCTAAGATGAAGGAGTAAAAATGAGTAAGAGAGAGTAAGAGGCATTTAAAAAGGAACTGTTACTTCAATAAGTAAAAAAAACTTATAAATAATGTAATATTTTTTAAACTGTTTTGATTTACTACAACCAAAACAAATGGATTTGAAGCGACAAAGAATTTCTCAATAATCCGATCTCAAATGACGGACTCGTACACTTTACTGTAAATGTGATTGAACGGATTCCGAAACAAAACAATAAAGCCTTTTATAAAATATCCTTTTTGGATCGGATTGAAGTAAAATATTTTCATCTTTTATGGTTTTCCGTCTGCGATAGACACAATCTCTACGGAAAAATAAAGTCTTTTGTGTTGTAGTTATGATGGAAACGCTTGTAGTTTTAGTCGATTATTTGTCATAGCTTTTATTTTTCTTGTCGGTTTGCTTCCATTTATTCCGGTTTTGGAAAATCTAAAAACTATTTTGATAAACTTAAAGTTATTTTTGAGTTTAAACTTAATTTAAGAAAAACATGTATTATTTTGAGGTTCAATTATTAAGAAAACTTCCACGATTTAGTTAAAACGTTTTACACGTCTTCTGCGATGTAACAACATAAACTTGACCAATTCTTCTAAAACACCTCTTTTGTTTTTTAATATTATTTTTTTTAAAACTTTGTTTATAATTTTGTAAATTTAGCAACACTAAATACTCTTTTAATAAAATAAATAAGGAGTTGACCCTTTAATGTTGTAAATCCAATTTTCTCAGAAAGAATAATAATTGTAGTGCTTCATAATAATAATAGTAATGATAATATTAGTAGTTTAATAATAATAATAACAATAATAATAATAACAATAATAATAATAATAATATTAGTAGTTTAATAATACTAATAACAATAATAGTAATAATAATAATAGTAGTTTAATAATAATAATAACAATAATATTAATAATAATATTAGTACTTTAATAATAATAATAACAATAATAGTAATAATAATAATAACTACCTGGGTGCCCGTGCTTCGCTACGGGTTAAGCTCGATAACAAAAAATATCAATTTCAAAGGCATCCCGTATACTCTTTTTTAATACGCTATTTACACTATGTACTACTTTCTTAGCTTAAGTGTATAAAATATTCATCTTTTAGTTTTATTAATCCCTGTCGAAAGACAGCCTTTTTATAAGCTTATTTAAAGAACCTCCTTTCTAACGCTTTTTACTTTTTAATAACCTTAAACGCAAAATATTTTAAAATCTCGTCTTATTTCACATCTAGAGCGTAAGGGGAACCACTATGTTAAGTCTCAAGTTAATATGTTTTGTCGTTTTTGAGAAATAGTGATGAATAGTGAGTCAGTAGCATTTGGCTTTTATCTATACTTCTAACGCTTTTTACTTTTTAATAACCTTAAATACAAAATATTTTAAAATCTCGTCTTATTGCACATCTAGAGCGTAAGGGGAACCACTATGTTAAGTCTCACGTTATTATGTTTTGTCGTTTATCAGAAATAGTGATGAATAGTGAGTCAGTGGCATTTGGCTTTTATCTATATTTCTACCGCTTTTTACTTTTTAATAACCTTAAATGCAAAATATTTTAAAATCCCGTCTTATTTCACATCTAGAGCGTAAGGGGAACCACTATGTTAAGTCTCAAGTTAATATGTTTTGTCGTTTTTGAGAAATAGTGATGAATAGTGAGTCAGTGGCATTTGACTTTTATCTATATTTCTAACGCTTTTTACTTTTTAATAACCTTAAATGCAAAATATTTTAAAATCCCGTCTTATTTCTCAAAAACGACAAAACATATTAACTTGAGACTTAACATAG
>JAGFPH010002623.1:126870-139551 GCA_018207615.1 Philaenus spumarius | reverse complement strand
CTCTCCCAATAAGAAGTGCTATGTAGTATATTCGCGTTGCGTACATACATATATATATAATACATACTATATCTCGAGTGGTAACGGTCGCGAATTCAATGCTTTTTCCCCAAGCAAAAAGTGCCCAACGCCGCTAAAGAAGTTTTCACTTCAAAAACCTGAAGTTCTAACTTGTAGTGTGAAGTCAAAGTATGTTTGTCTGTTTTCAACATTTAATAGTAGAATGTAAAAAAATCGTTCTTCAAAAATATCAGCTGAGGGTCGTAAAGTAAATTTACTCCCAAATATTTCAGTGCAGTGTTAATGTAGCACTTCTAAATTTTTTTAAGAAAAGGAAAAGGTCGTCTGCAAAGATATCAGCAGAGTGGTGTGTTGTAAACTTTTTGAGTACAAAATACGTTAAACGAATTTAGAACTCAAAATGTGTGTGTTTTTTAAATGCAGCATTCTATGTTATAGGCCTACTCTAATGGTATTTTGGTATAATATGGTTAACCTTCTTATTTCTTATGACTGATATGTGAGTTATTAATTTTGTAATTCTAAAACTTTCAATCTGTAGATTAATATTTGTATTATTTCAATCAGGGATGTGTTTCTGTTCACTGGGTAGATAAATTTAGTTCGGCAGTTCATGATATTTTAAGTCAAGTTCTTTTTAAATTAGGCCTAGTCATATTTGTGTTAAATAGTAGTATTTCTAGTTATTAGGCTCTATAGTGTAAACTTGGTAATTTTTTTTTTATACCAACGAAAACATTCAACTTTTAAAAGTTGTGTCACAAAACAAAACATATAAACATTAACAAAGTGCATAAACTGAATTAAAAATACATTTTGTATTTAAATTTATAGGCCTATCTATAATAAAAATATTACTGTATTTAAAAAATTATAATAATTATCCTTAAGTCATAAATATCTACTAATATAGTCAATACTCCATTAACCCAAGAACAACAACGTAGGGGTGGAATCCCACCCAAGCTTTGATTACTTGAAGCTGCCCATGCGTAAAATTTTCTTATCATATTATCCTTCCCAGTACCCTCAAATCCAGTCTTGTTCTAGCCTTTGCAGGTGGTGGTTTTGTTTTTATTTTTCAACTAGTCCTAGTTTTTTCGGCTTGGGTGAGTAACCACCCCACGTTGTTGTTTGTGTTTTGAACTTTGTATTGTAGTGCTGTGTTTTTTTCCAAGTTTTACTGTTCTTGTCTGTGTTTTGAACTGTACCGCGTCATTGTTCTTCAGGTTCAACGGTCACCCTACTGCTCTCATTGAACCAAGCCTTTTATAGAGGTCTTGTTTATACTCGTATCATAAATTTTGCCTTCTGTTTGACTCAAGTACTGAATATTTGTGTGTGCACACTTGAAATGACAAGCACTCCATGCCTGGAGATACAGGAGAGAACTGGAACGACAGTTTGAAGAGAGTGAAGGTGAATATGAGGATTCTGAAGACGAGGATGATATATTGTCAAATGACGATGATGTGGATGATGAGTTTGATGCGGAAGGGCCAGATCAAGAAATCCAGATGGATATTGAATCAGATGATAGAATGTTTGTGATAGGAAAGGATGGCGAAACTATCTGGACCAATAAGTCCCTACGATCAAAAGATGCAAGAACACCAGCGAAAAACTTGGTGAAACAGTTTCCAGGCGCCAAGAGGTATGAAAAAAGAGAGTGATTTATTTTATTTGTTCATCACTGAAGAAATGATAGATATTTTGGTGTGTTATACAAACGAGGAAATTATCAGAAAACGTTTGAAACATGAGTGGTTAGTCTAACAAAGATACACACATCCAACCAATGCATTAGAGATAAAGAGTTTTTCCCAGAAAAGTTTTGTATTTAATTTTTATTGTTCATGAATAAATTTTGTTCTAGTATTATTTTGCTATCAAGCGTTATTTGTGAATTTGTTCTTAGTTTCCAACGTAAGTAACTTTTACCTTTTTCTGTGATTGTTCTCTTTTATAGCTGATAATGTTTATAATATAGTGTTTAATGTTTTTGTACTGCAAGCTGTTTTGTTTATTTGAAGTTTGTGGTGTTCAATACCATTTTGTACAAGTTAAAAATAAAATTATAAACTCAATGATAAATTATATATGATACGTTAAAAACTGCACCTACCTGAGAATTAGATGATAGGTAATAAAAATGTTAATTGAAAAGCAATATGTTATTACTCAGAAATGGATTACCAACCATCTCCCCCTTCAGAATTTCAAATTCATAACAAATAACAGGAAATATTAAGTTGGTTTGGATCCCACCCCACGTTGTTAGTTATGTTACAAAAGTTCACGTTGTTGTACTTGGGTTAATTATAAATGGAAAATTGAGAACAATGTTGTCTTACATTAGTAGCCTATACTTTATTCATTAGTTTATTTAAGTTTTTAGTTCATAAAGTGACTCATAAATAATGAAATACCTGTACACTTTAATAGCACACTTTTCTTCAAGAGGTGTAAAGGTGTAGGATTTAAATAACCTGAAAACTAGAATGGTAAATAATGTTAAATGTTCAAATCAAATTATTTCGTATATTTTATAACAGCAGTTATAATAAAGGTTAAAAGAACCAGCAAGGCTTTAATAAAAACCTAACCTAAAAATTAGAAACACAAATAGTTACTTCAAAGTTTGAAATCAGCTGTAAATGGAAATATTAGATCAAACAGCTGTTTTATCTGTTATTTTATTCAATTAGTTGCTATGGTAATAAATATAATTACATATGTTGGTTCCTGAGTCTAGGCCTAAGATTTTTCCGTCTAAATTTACAAATATTGAAATAAAAAATGTTTTTATCAAAATTAATTATAGCCAATGTTACTCAGGGATAGTGTAGCTTTTTATTAGTAAAACTATTTTCTCAATCGGTTCAGTAGTTCCAGAGATTATCCCCTACATACAAAGAAACAAACAAAGAAATTTTACCTCTTTATAATATTAGTATAGATAGGCCACGCCTAAGCTAAAATGTTCTTGAAAAGTCTGCATTTTTTAAATAAATGTATAGAATTAGTTCTAATTGCGCAAAGTCAAGGTGCAAGTACTTTCTGTAATATTTGTTTCAGCTTTGGATTATATAGTTTTAATGAGCAATATTAAGTTCCTTGAAACTGTTGTCTGTATAAGGGTATTATATTTCGTTGAATATAACAGCAATTAGCGACAACCGAGTACAATGTTTCTTTTTGTTCATGAACATACTCGTTAAAATATATAAGCGTATATAATTTAAATATTCTGGTTGTCTAATTATACATGGTAAATAATGTAAATGCAATTACACTAAATGAATCGCTTTGGTTAACTAATACATAAATATGTAAACTGATAATTGCTTTAATGGTACATTTTTTATTATGATATAGCAAAACTCATACAGTTCTTAAGAATATCTATAATATAGTAGCTTAAGTTCTTATATAGGTAAACGATTTAAGTTCCGTATCAAATATGTATGTTCGACCATATCTTATCGGCCGGCTCTAGTGAAACAGAAAGCAACCTGCGACTCCCTATAGCGGCGGTAGGTTACGCGGACATTGCTCATCCTAAATCCATTTAAAACCCGCAATTATTCAAATAGCGTTTTTTTAAAAATACTAAACTCTTGGGGACAAAATTCTTCATCCGAATGGCTTGGTAATTTTTCGCTATAATTAATAGTTACAACGTAAAACATATTTAAAATCACCCTATAGCGGCGGTAGGTTACACGGACATTGCTCAGCCTAAATCCATTTAAAACCCGCAATTTTTCAAATAGCGTTTTTAAAAAAATACCAAAATCTTGGGGACAAAATTCTTCAGGCGAATTGCTTCGCAGTTTTTCGCTATAATTAATAGTGACAACATAAAAAAATATTAAAAATCAATGTTTTAAATTCTTAATAAATATTAAACAAAATATTTTTCTTAACTTTTAAAAAGCCATTTGCATGCATATTGACCATAGCTTTAAAATGACATATCGTTTATAATTTTCCGATAAAAAATACAGGAAAAATTTGGATTTTAATTTAACATTGGTCTTCATTTTAATTTAACATGGAGTGTCAGCCAACATGGCCGACAGCTAGAGCCGACCCTTAAACAATCCATTCAATCCAGCAAAAGGACAATAATTATTAGCGAATTTCCATAGGAAAGATGAGCTATAGAAGTTATTATAATTATTTGATTATACTATGATTATAAAGGGTGTCCCATAAGAAAAGTGCCGATGGTTCTATGGGTCAAAATAAGAAAAAAAGTTCATATAAACACAGACCCGAAAACCCTTCGTTTTCTAGATATTCGCCATTTTGTTTTATTTTCGCAAAATAATTCTGATCTAGAGAACGGTTGACTGATTGAGTTCAATCTTGGCACGAAGTTTAACCTAACAATGATATATCTCAAGAAAAATAAGCGATTAAATCCAATCATGAGTTTCAAAATGGCAGCTGTTTGAAAATTTTAAACCTAAATTTCTTAAAAAAACGTTCATTTTAACAAAACATGTCAAGACACTTTTTTTGTAGCTCTTTTGATTCCCTTTCGGATGGTGTAACTGTCAAAACAATCGGATGAAGGATAATAGCTGAGTTAAAGATAATGACAGCAAATGTACACACAATATTGCTGTGTTTACTGTGTTGGTATAGGTGCCGGGTTGAACAAACCAATTATTACACATCATTTAACTATTACCCTTCATCCGATTGTTTTAACAGTTACATCATCCGATAGGGAATCAAAAGAGCTACAAAAAAGATGCCTCGACATTTTTTGTTAAAATGTATGGTCTTTGGGTAGTTTAAGTTTGAAATTTTCAAACAGCTGCCATTATGAAACGATTTATTGAACAGACTCGATTATTTATCTGGATATAGGCCTATATCATTGTTAGGTTAAACTTCATGCCAACTTTGAACTCAATCAGTCAAACAGTTCTCTAGGTAGGAGTTATTTTGTAAAACATCAAAATTTCGGATATCTAGAAAACGATGCGTTTTCGGATCTGTGTTTATATGAACTTTTTCTTTATTTTTACTTTCTCCCCCTATACCATAGTATATGGAGAAAGTATTGTTTTCGTCAAAATTTTCGAGTTTGAGTTTTTGGTGGAAATATCCGTTTTGGGTCCCCCTGAACCTAAAAAAGTGGTTTTCGGAGTGATGTCTGTGTGTGTGTCTGTGTGTCTGTGTGGATGTTATCAGACCTAGAGCCTAAACCAGTCGTCCGATTTTGATGAAATTTGGTATGGAGGTACTAATCCACGGTATCTCCAGGCATTGTTTTCATTTTTGTGAATTTTTAATTTTTTAGGGTAATTTTCCCATAAAAACCCTTAAAATAATGGAAAAATCAACTTTTCTCAAAAACGGCTCTAACGATTTTGATTAAAATTTTAGAGTTTATTAGGGACCTATTCTACTATAAACTGTAAAATTTTAATCAAAATCGTTCGAGCAGTTTTTGAGAAAAGTTGGTTTTTCCATTATGTTATGGATTTTTATGGGAAAACAACTTTAATACAAAATCACCTTTCCTACCCCACCCTACAAGTCACCGTGACGTTTAATAATTTAAATATGTTTGTGAGAAAGTATGTGCCAGTTCCTGGTACCGTTTTTACCCATAAAACCATTCCCCGAAGTTTGGTATTTTACGTATTTGACACCCTGCAACAATTGTTTCTTGTTGGTATATTTCTGTGGAAAGAATAAAAATGTTACCGGTCAATGAGCACCGATTATGTTCCCCAGAACATGTTTTGGGGTTTCATTAAAAGTTTGATATAGGTGTATATATGTATTGCCACTATAAGGGCCGCAATTTACGTCCGATTTGGGACACACGTTGGTTTTCTTAGTCGCTCGGACTAGTTCATTAACAAAAAAACACAAAAAACGGAAGCGCTTTTTTTGACGTGAAGTAATATGTTTTTGACATGATGTTTATTAGAATGAAACATTTTAGTGGTTTTATGTAAACAAATAAATTTTATTCATGGTGTTATTCTGCACATTGTGTTTGTATACACAACCTATACTGTAGCTGTTCTGGTTTTCCAAAATCGATGACAATGTAAAATACCTTAAGTGCACAGTTAATATCCACTTGCATAGTTTTACCGTCGTAGGGACACCTCCTCATACGAGGCCGATGACCGGTAGCAAAGCGCCGTCCATAATCCGAGTCGGCAAGGTCGTGGTGCAAACTTCCAAAACGAGTTTTCCGCTGAGAGTGGAACAAAACAAAGCGTGAACTTTGCAGGAGGCTGAGGTGAAAACAAACATTCAACTCTTTCGTGAGTAGACAAATTTCTTAAGTAGTTTAAACTCTGAAAAATATGAACTTAATTTTGGATAACATAAACATTATTGTCTATAATATATATTCTCTATATTTATATGTAGTATATATATTTTATAGTTTATATATAAATTTAGAAATATTGAAATAAAAAATGTTTTTATCAAAATTAATTCTAGCCTATGCTACTCTGGGATAGTGTAGCTTTAAATTTTTTTTTGAATTGGTTCAGTAGTTCCAGAGATTATCCCATACATACAAACAAATTCTACCTCTTTATAATATTATTATAGATAATATAGAGTTTCAAAAATGTTTATACAACGTCAGCTTGATCAAGAATTACTCGACAAAAACGTGGTATTTTTCGATGCAAAGGTCTGTTTAGTTTTCATTGAAGGAGTGGCACAAAAATAAACATTCCTACGCGAAACATATAAATTGACTTTAGAAAACCTTTTTAATCCGTCCCAAGGATTAGTTGTAGATTGTCCGAGTTTATTCCCCGAAACTGTTTATAACTTTTTCCACGGTTTAACTTTATAAACACGTTATAAATATTATATTTTATTTCGGTAAGGAATTTCTTTACAGGCCCATTACCTTGTTATTTTTCAAACAAATTGTACATATGATATGTTTTTTTAAACTTGTAACACTTCAGATATACCGAAATATGTACAAATCGAAAAATCACTGCAATTATAAAAATTAACAAAATTAAAAATTACGTACAAGAAATGGAATTATTAAATAAGGGGCTTAAACACAATGTACTTGATAAACCCGATAACTTAAAGAACGCGCTTATTGATACAGAGTCTGCTATACAATATTTACCTAAAGATAAGCAGAACTCGGTCCGTGTACTTTTAACTGATAAGGTAAACAACTTTATTAAGAAAGATAAACACAACCCGTGCAATATTGATAAATATTATGATCTAAAAGTCGCCACAAAACTTCGTAATACCATCCAATCTAATGACTCAGTAATCACTAAGGCAGACAAAGGTAATACTACAGTTATAATGAATAGAAGCGATTATATCAACAAAACAAAAGCGTTTTTCACTGAAAACTCCATTACAGTATTAAAGAAAGACCCAACTGTTTCTTAAAACAAACAAGTAAACACTTCAATAAATGCGTGTAAAACTTTATTAGATAGTGACCTTAAAAAATTTAATAAAATGATTAAACCATTTGCTCCAAAATTGAGATCGCTGCCAAAAATGCATAAAACTGGACAACCGATCAGACCACTAGTGAACTTTAGAACAGCGCCAGCATACAAAACTTCCAAGACATTAGACGCAATAATTAATTCGTAGTAACATAACATTCAACAATAGTTTCAGTCTCAAAAATAGCCATGACCTCATTTCAAAAATAAAAGATATCCCTATAAAACCCGGATCAACCTTGGTTTCGTTCGATATCACGAAGTTGTATACAAATATACCGGTTCAGGAAACGATTTCAATATTAACTAGAAATCTAACAGACAACCAAAAGATGGATCATAAAACAATAGATGAGTTATCCAATCTGTTGAACACATGCTTGTCACAGAATTATTTCCAATTTAATAATGAATATTATAAACAGAGCAAAGGACTGGTAAATGGGCTGCCCTCTGTCTAGCATAATAGCAGAAATATTTTTAAATTACATGGAGACCAATAATATAATGACCACCAATAACAAGCATTTCAAAAACATAGTTTATTATCACAGATATGTCGATGACATTATAGTTCTATATCGTGGCAAATGCAGACAAATAGAAAGTTTTGCCACATACTTAAATAGCCTCCATCCATCTTTACAATTCAAAAGGGAAATAGAACAAAATAATAGCATAAATTACCTTGATCTCACCATTTCAAAAGTGAAGGGAAAACATCAATTTAAAATATATAGGAAACCCACAAACACAGACCATACCATACATAACAGTTCGAACCACCCCCAGTCGCACAAAATGGCTGCGTATAACAGTTTCATTTACAGACTTCGTACAGTACCAATGGCACACAACGATTACATAGAGGAGTATAATATAATTAAGTACATCGCTTCACAAAATGGATACGATCCTACCATTGTTGATAAATTGTTGAAGAAACAAGAAATAAAGGCTGCAAAGCCTAGGACGTCGACAGAAAATAAATACATTTCAGTGCCATACAACCACAGACTACATAACTCACTGAGCAATGCCTTCAGAAAAGTAGGGTACATTACCAAGTACAGCAATAGAAATAATTTATCGCAAATATTGAATAGAAGTCCAAATACCAACAATAAATTCCAACAAACAGGAGTATACCAGATATCATGTGCTGATTGCCCCAAAAAATACATAGGGCAGACTGGACGATCATTTCATAAGAGGTTTAAAGAACATCTTCCTCCCGCAATACGATCAGCACAACCTCCGAAAACCGATTCAAAATTTGCTGAACACATTATGGAAACAGCACACAAATATGATGTGATTGAAAGATCTTTAACAATTTTGCATAAGTGTAGCAAAGGGAAGCTTATGAATGCTCTGGAGCAGTATGAGATTTACAAAGCTTTTAAGACAGAGCAAGGAACGCTACTTAATGATAAACTCAATTTTAATTCCAACCCATTATTCGACATGATAATAGACATTGCAAAAGTAAATACAGATAAGAACTATGCACAGACGTAACACCGACAGTCTAGCCGTGGACAGTGATCTAACCACACGGACATTAAAATGTGCGAGCGTATATTTTGTAATTGTGGTCTCGTGTGTGTAAGTGTTTTTAAGTGTACTATGTGTTTTTATTTTTATTAATGACGAAGGACAATGGTCCTAACTTGAAAATGGCTGAATAGCCGAAACGGCCGTCGTTGGACGTGTGAAATTTGACTATTGGACGGTAAGTTCAACAAGTTTATTTAAAAATTACGCCATGATATTTTAGGAACTACAACATAGTTTCATAATTTGGGATAACCTATTAACGTAGGCTCGTGACAAGTGTACTAATTTGAAGCCAAAATATTCCGATATACCCAAAATTTACAATTTCCTCCATTTAAGTTTAACAACAAAATAATAATAATAATTAGCAAAATTTCCCCCGGTTATTTCAATTGTAATTACATTTTTTTCTATAAACTCGCCCTTAGTAAGATCCATTCAATGTAATCTATATGTATATAAACTTATATATATATATATATATCAATTTAAAGCTTCCCGTAAACTACTCTGCAAACATATTAAATGTAGTATATAAACTCCTTCGTGAGCAGACCAATTTCTTAAATAGTTGGTTGAAACCCTAAAACTTATAAACTTAATTTTGGATATCATAAACATTATTGCCTACAGTCTATATTCCATGTATATAGTAATACGTTATTTTTTATTTTTAGATTATAATTTTAAATGGGACTAGATAAAAATAATGTTAAAATTTAGAGTTAGGGTCTAAACTAACATAACCAACGATTTATATTCATGACAGTTTTCACTTGTGTCGGCAGTCCCACGATTGCTTTCTTTCTTTTCAGATAATCATGAACTTATAAAAATGTACGATCTTGAAAGAATAGTAGAATACAATTGTATATTGTTTACTAAACTTAGAAAATATAAAACAGAAGAATATGTTTACAAAAAGTATTTTTGTTATAATTATTTACAACTAATGTATAAATGTGTTAACAGAATACAGGTTCGAAATATCCAACGCTGTATTGGCCTGTTTGATGCAAAACGTTCGTTGAATATGTATTGAGTGAGGTGACCTTTATACACTGGGTAATTAATTGGCACTTAAATTGGGCTTTGTTCAAGTTTGGATTGATTTGAAATTCTGCTTTAATTGCTGAAGCCAGACAATGTCCACGCAATTCACGCACACATTACAAACACAACGGCTTGAAATTTCAAGAACAGTTAGTCATTCTACTAACGTAGGCTACACATTTATTGTAAAAGGCTCAATAAAATTTTAATATATTCTAGGCTTTTAATATTTAAATATTCGTACGTAAAGAACCGGGTGCTTTTACGGTATTTTACGTTTTG
The DNA here is from genome assembly GCA_018207615.1 of Philaenus spumarius. Taxonomy (NCBI): domain Eukaryota; kingdom Metazoa; phylum Arthropoda; class Insecta; order Hemiptera; family Aphrophoridae; genus Philaenus; species Philaenus spumarius. Next base: position 129,139 of record JAGFPH010002623.1, on the reverse strand, counting down.
ATCGATAAACACCCAATGTGAGTACCAAATTTGCACCAAATCGAACATGAAATGTGATAGCTATAGTGCAAACACATATACAAGATGTCAAAAAAGTCTGGGTACGGCTTAATATCTCAAAATGTACGAGTCTTATGAGATAGAAATGAAAGCAGTTATTCACAACCATAAAAGTACTACGTTTTGGCGAGTTTGAAATTTTTGTCCGCCATCTTAGAATTAACTTAATTTTTTTAAATGGGAAGGTGGTCATGTGATATATCATTTCGATGTAGAATTTCAAGGGAAAACCAACGGTGAAATTTTCACATAAATATCTTTACCCGATTAAAAATGGCGCCCAAAAACATCGAAATCGTGTTTTCCGATTTTGCCATATTTTGCTGTACTATTTTTTTAATTAAAATATTAATTATTTTTCTTTTTTGATTCAGAATTACATAAGCTTTCAAACGAGCTTTGTAGGTGGCGCTGGGATCTGATTCTAGGAATTTGTCTTAATTTATATAAAAATCAACGTTTATTTTCTTTGTCCTCTATAGACTCAAAAACAATTTGACCGATTTCGTTAAAAAGTTCATTCTTTATCCATGTCATTGTCAGGAGTGTTTAGACGTTCCATGTACTACAGCCCAAGGGGTTACAATTTTGTTGCTACCCCTAATACAATAAAAAAAAAATTAAACTAACTTCCTAAAAGCTATAAAGCTAAAAAAAAAAATATTATCTCTAATTGATATACAAAAAACTATTCGCAATTTGATTACTTAAGTCAAAGGGATGCAATGGAATAACTACGCTTAAAATTAAATAATAATCAATTTTATTGTTTTTATATTCTCAAAAACTATTGAAAAATGTTTAATAAAATATCCCAATTTATACATATTAGTACCTATTTATTAGAGAATATGATCACTACAAGCAAAAAGATTTAAATGTTTTAAATGTTTTACCTAATCCTATACAACAAAAATAAATTGTTCTAAAAATCTACAAAGACACTATATATTTAAATTTATTTAATATTATTCTTAATTGATATAAAAAAACATTTGCAATTCGATAAATTATTCATAACCACCATTAAAATTTCATCAAGCAATAGCTAAGCATTGCCAGGTCATTAATATATATATAATTTATAATGACACCTTAAAACGTGTTCTGCGGACCATGGGTGGTGCTCATTTACTACTACTGACCTTAGGTCCCTAAAGGGTCACCGCAATAGCTCATCTTTTCTATGGAAATTTGGATAATTTAGTTATTGTTATTTAATACAAGGTCGGAAGTTTAAATTGGAGTAAAATATAGAATGTGTAACTAGTTTTAATTGTGCACTGACTAAATACTCTAAAGCGCAAATTTCCTAGCGACCAATTAAACCACGATTCCGGAAACAGAAATATAAGGACCAAAACAGGACGGAAATATAGTCGCACAATTTGCATAATATATAAAGTCAAAGTATTATTCGACTTAGTGCTATTATAAATGAATACATTTCGTGGCACACTGACTACTGGACGTTCTTCCATAGAGCAGACGTATTTACCTTACGACATTATTGTAAAGGGTTAGGCCTACCCAATTGGTCATGGTTTGAACACTCTTCTATACTATATTATAAAGAGGTAAAATTAGTTTGTTTGTTAAATGTAGGGGGTAATCTCTGGAACTACTGAACCGATTGAAAAAATAGTTTTACTAATAAAAAGCTACACTATCCCAGAGTAACATAGGCTACAATTCATTTTGATAAAAACATTTTTATTTCAATATTTGTAAATTTAGTCGGTAAAAATCCTTTGGTTAGGCCTAGACTGATGAACTAACACGTGGATTTACATTCATTACCATAGCAAACAATTGAATAAAATAACAGATAAAACAGCTGTTTTTTCTAATATTTCCATTAACAGCTGATTTCAAACTTTGAAACAAATTATTTGTATTTCTAACTTTTAGGTTATGTTTTATTAAAGTGTAAACATGAGCCTTGATGATTCGTTTAACCTTTATTGTAACTGGTGTTATAAAATAAACGAAATAATTTGATTTGAACATTTAACATTATTTACCATCTTAGCTTTGGGTTATTATTAGTATTACACCTTTAATATAAAGAAAAGATAACATGATTATGTGTATAGAAGGCCCAACGAGGTTGGCGTGCGGAGCACGCAGGGGTTCCCGTAGTTTATATATAAAACTAAAATATGTACATTGAAAAAACACTAACCTTCCAGCAACACAAATAATTTTT
>JAGFPH010002623.1:107037-117111 GCA_018207615.1 Philaenus spumarius | reverse complement strand
GTCATAAGATTGCTCTACAAAGCGTCGGCCATTTTAGACCGTTACTTTCAGACGCTGTGAGTGTTCGTAATGTTACCAAATTTTAAATAATTTCATCGGTGTAACGTGTGTCGTAAAGAACATGATTTACTTCTAAACCTTTTGTTTTCGCATACCAGGTACGATATTTCAGCTTTACCTTAATAATTATAAGATATTACTTGTAAACTTAATTAGGTTATTTCCACTTTTGCTTCATGTACAACTTCCTAACTCATTTATTTCAACTTATTAGAGAAACCTATATATTTCTTTTTTTACAACAGCCTAAACTTTAAATGTAATTCTTACAGCCTAAATTCTAAATGTAAATCTGACAGCCTACAAAACTATAAAGCCGATATCATTTTGGTCATTGTCAAGCCTAAATATTCTTCCATAACCAAGCCTAAAGTGTTATGCATTAATTAACTGTAACTGTGTAGTATTTCTGCAGTGTAACAGATTTTGAAAACTTTTAATAAGCTATAAGCAGAATATATGGCTGATATGTAACTAAACGTTAACATTTCTTTTATGTTACCATGTGGCTTACCTAACATGTACAGACAGTGTTATGCAACATTACGCATGTTATATTAACAATCACCATCTATGTAGCAATTTGCTATTTATGCTACAACATTTAATAAAAACAGTCAACTCAAAGAACTATCTTTTTATGCTTATTTAAATAACTGCAAGTTTTCTAAAAAGGAAATTGTGATCTGTGTTATACAGTTAAACTGGTGCAAGTGCAGGGGCTGTTTAATGCAATGAGATAACCTGCTACTACCACTATTAGAAAAGGCCTACCTTGCAACTAAAGAAATGGAATACCTAATCAAAATATCCTCTACTGAGTTTTAATTAGAGACAGAAGTTAACTTAAAAAACGAGAACTATCTGCTTTTGTTCTTTCTTATGATTAAGTGTTAAATAGGCTGTATTTTTGAAAATAATTTTTGCACATGTGTACTATTTAAGATATGTTAGTATTAAATAAATTGGGAGGAGCAAGCTAGCACATTTCGGACCTTAGCCCTTAAGGGCTGCATATTAGAAATTTTACATCTTTTTTATATATATAGAGAGACGTCTCATAATAAATTTTGTCTATTTATTTAATTATATAATTACCTTTTAGAGTTGGCCAACGACAAATATATATATTTTCTTAAAACAAATCCATGGTACTTCATGTAAACTTTGTAACTTGTAAATCTTTTGTATATTTTCTGTAATTATTATTAAAAGGGAGGGTTTTTGAATTTTATTTTTGGGAAGGGTTTTTTTTAAATTAAATTTAATAAAATATATATGTTTTCTTTTTTAAATCTCAATCTTTTTTGTATTAAGGGCATGTTAATTATCTTTTTTGTATTAAGGGCGTATAAACTTTTATTTAACTTGGTTAATAAACCTAAAATTATACCTATTTCTATGGTTTATTGAGGTAACCTTTAGGTATCCTGTGCATTGTAAGAGATAAGCTGAAATATTCCTACTTTTGGTGATATTTAATTTCTAAGGTAAGTCTTGAACAGTACCAATCTATGTGGCCCAGTATCGTTTCCGTTCCTTTAATTATTCTTTTTGTAAGATTGGTACACATGTTTTCTCAATTTAACGGTTTTTGTATGATTTGGTACACACGTTGGTTGTCCAATAGGCTCGGACGAGTTCGTTAGCCAACAAATTAAACATGAACGAATTATTTCATATTCGTCCGTATGCTTCAGACATGGGCGCCCATACCTATGGACAGATGGGGGCCATGATCTCCCCGCATAGCTCTCAGGGAAAGGAAACTATGTATATTATTAATTATAGTCAGGTATTTTTCTTTAAAGAGATTAGCACTAAAATATGTTTTAAAAGTTATGTGTGCCGTTTGATTTTACATATACTTTTCATTTTTTACAGCAATTAAAGCATGAACTGCAATGCTCTGTGAATTGAAAATACTCCCAATACGGGGATTGACGTGCCAGGCACGCAATGCATTGTGTATTGATAATACTCCCAACATGGGGGTTGGCGTGCGAAGCACACAATGCATGGCTTCAGACGCAGCCAAGTGCATTGCTCTTTTATGCCGCCTTCATCGAGAACAGTTTGGTGTCTCATTCTAGCTCACAAACACTATGCGTCTATTTTGTGCATATAGCCCAGTCAATAAAGGGTTTGAGTGGGAACTAATTAGTGAAAAGCTGATTTTTTCATGGATGTTAGTTGATTATATAAGGAATATTTTCTGAAAAGTCCCCGCCCCTCCCCCTCTTGCTTCCCCCCCTACCCCCCTTAAAGTTCACTTTTGAAAGATTTTTTATTTTGTCAATATCTAAGAGATAAAAAGCGATAGAGTAATTTTTATTTCGTTATTGTAATCCTTATAATATTCTCTATCAAAAATGTTCTTTGCGTTTAAGCTATAAAACAATTATTTACCGTGTATTTTTAAATTTAATGTTAAAATTTTAACTTTTCTATTACAATAATTACATGTTTAGCTATTTTTTATTAATATGAGACAAGTTATGAAAAAATGGCACAAATAAAACTTTTAGGGTATTTTGCAATCTTTATATTGATATAAGTTTTATAAATGTTAAGTGCAGACAGTTGACTTAATCGGCCTGCAAAGGGAGATGGCGCGGCGTGGGGCGTACGAGTCCTCGCGGGCCGGATCAGCCCGTTGGCATATCAGCGGTCAATCTGCAGTAAAGGCCTATTGTTTGGACTTTTATTTGTATAGCTGGTCTAATTATGGGTATTACAATGGTAAAATAGACGTAAACATTTATTTTATTTTTTTATTATTTATTTATTTTCTGGTATTTATTATTGCAGTGATAAACACACAATATGATTTCTTTTAGCCAAGCCAATAAAGGGAAAAAATAGGCCTTTGTTGGATATAATTATTGAAAAGCTGACATTTTGTTTATAAAATTGTTAATGTTTTTAATATTAGGAGAGCCAGTTTTGATTCGGGGGATTATTCCTACTCCTAAGTTATTAGGACCGTTCCATTCTCCATCAAATATGGACCCACCATTATTGGACTGGCTAAAACCGGCAAGTGTCAAGCAGCAGAACATGTTTTGTTTACTGTCAATTTATTAATACACCAATTTATTAATATTGTTGGTAGCGCTTGGGCCTGAGAACCAAACAATCTACTTTTGGAAACCAGTAACTGGACGAAAAGTGTATTACAGGAGTTCCAAAATCATCCATAAGTTGAACGACAAAAGGAAGCTTAATTTGCTTGCTTATGCCATAACAGGTTGTGACACAACATCTTCTTTCTTTGATCTGGGAAAAATAAAATCTTTGGACATTTTACAAAAGTCAGAAGAAGCTCAAACACAAGCGTCGGTGTTTCTACGTCAAGATGATTCCAAAGAACTGAAAACAAACGGGGAAAATTTTATCTTAACAGAAAAAGCACATGAACTTTAATGAAGCTCGTTACTTGCAAAAATTGCAAAAAAATCTAATCTAAGGTCAAACTTCAACCTTGCAAAGCATCCCCCCTTCATCAGCATTTGTTCAGGGTTTATTTTCAAGTGCAGACATGGCTTGGTAACAGATTGCATGCTACAGTTTTGGAGTTGGAAGATGGAAAAGATGAAAGAAAATAAAGGTTACAGGAAAGCTTTAACACCAACACTAAGTACTAAGTCTTTTGTAACTGATGACCTTCTGCACCTCGTGTCTTGCAGCTGTAAGACATCTTGTATTAAATATTGTGGGTGTCCGAAAGTAGAACTTAATTGTTTTAAGGTTTTAATGTGATAACAGTCCTAATAATGTAGATGAAATAATTGATGATCAAGACTAAACTGTATTGGAATAAAACAGTAGCAAGAATGTTTCCACTGTCTTAGGCCGGCCACACACAGAATCAGACACGGTCAGTTATAGTCAAAGACGCCTTTAGTCTTTTCTGTCTGTTTGACTGTTATTGACTGATCCTGTGTGTGGGGGTTTTAGTCACGGCGTCATTTCCTCCCTCCATTTTCAGTTCTTCTGTCCACCAGATTGTTGTATTGTGTGCATTTAGTGCTTATTGAAAGTTTTTAACCTAACTTTGAAACGAACTTTGAAGAGAAGGAAGAAGAAGCTATAATTATGATGTGGAACTTGATTAATTTGTTTGGTAAAATGCACTAATAACAGAGATCTTTGGGTACACCCTATAAACGATAAGAGGAACCTCGTAGACTTTATTAAGGAATTGAGAACCATCCCAAAAAATCGAAAACTACTGTCGAATGAAAGTCGAAACGTTCGAATACATCTTGGAAAAAAAACAGGATAAGATTAAAAAACAAAAACGAATTTGAGAAAATCAAGTGACAAGGAGGGGATGTGCGCAGATGGCTCTGACGGACACTGTCTGATAGCTTTTGACTAAAGGTGTCTTTTGAGGGAGCTGCATCAGTCAAGGAAAACACATAATATTAAGATGTCTGTTCATATCGTTCGATGCAGTGTGTGGCGACCCCATAACCACCCATGCTAAACCCCCCGTTTTAGTTGCTATTAGTCAAACTGACTAAACGTGACTGACCGTGTCTGATTCTGTGTGTGGCCGGCCTTATATAAAACTGAAACTCTCTACTTTTATGTGCCAGTATTGTATATATCGCAGACAATTTTAAGATATTGTAAATAGCAATTTGAGTGATGAATGGATGGTCCATGATGGTGTTTTGACAGTAAACAAAACATGTTCTGCTGCTTGACACCTGTCGGTGCCGGATTTAGCCAGTACGGGACACGGCGCGGCGGGTCCATAGGTGGTGGATAATGGCACGGTCTTAATAACTTAGGGTTATAAATAATCCCCCGAACTAAAACTAGCTCTACTAATATAAAAAATTAACAATTTTATAAACAAAATTTCAGCTTTTCACTTATTATATCCAATATGGCCTATATTTCCCCTTTATTGGCTTAGATAAAAGAAATCATATTGTGTGTTTATCACTGCAATAATAAATACCAGAAAATAAATAAATAATGAAAAAATAAAATAAATGTTTACGTCTATTTAACCATTGTAATACCTATAATTAGACCAGCTATACAAATAAAAGTCCAAACAATAGGCCTCTACTGCAGATTGACCGCTGATATGCCAACGGGCTGATCCGGCCCTCGAGGACTCGTACGCTCCGCGCCGCACCATCTCCCTTTGCCAGGCCGATTAAGTCAACTGTCTGCACTTAACATTTATAAAACTTATATCAATATAAAGTTTGCAAAATACCCTAAAAGTTTTATTTGTGCCATTTTTTCATAACTTGTCTCATATTAATAAAAAATAACTAAACATGTAATAATTATTGTAATAGAAAAGTTAAAATTTTAACATTAAATTTAAAAATACACGGTAAATAATTGTTTTATAGCTTAAACGCAAAGAACATTTTTGATAGAGAATATTATAAGGATTACAATAATGAAATAAAAATTACTCTATCGCTGTTTATCTCTTAGATATTGACAAAATAAAAAATCTTTCAAAAGTGAACTTTAAGGGGGGTAGGGGGGAGGAAGCAATAGGGGGAGGGGCGGGGACTTTTGTGTAAATACTCCTCTTATACTATTGTAACATCTAACAAAATTTCAGCTTTTCACTAATTACTTCCCACTAAGGCCTATTTTTTCCCTTTATTGACTGGGCTAATAGTGCTCCGTCAGAATACTGATCTATTCCCGTCAGCCGTCAGCTGCTCAATGCATAAAGATGTTTGCTTATGTACAAACTTGCTTCTCTCTCCACTTATCCCTTCTTGGACCAATTTCTGATCAAGCTTTTAGCTGATGACAGGTTCACGGCAAGATTTCAAGGTTCCTGTAAGTTTTCGTTGTAATGAATTCCTCAGAATCTTATCGTTCAGAACCTTTACCGTGTAAGGTTTCGCTATGAAAAGGTGCACTCACCATGTAATTTTTCGGGTTATTTTGAACTTTGGGGCCTTCCACAAGATTCAACTTGCGAATCAACATTGACTTGGCATGCGCGATCACTCCAAACAAAACCTGGTTGAAGTAAATACAAAGACAACATAAGAGGTTACGGTTACATAAATTATGAAAATGAGCTTAAAAATTATTTTCTACAGCTATCCTCTACAGTTTATGACTTTCTAAATAAAAGGAAATTTATAAGTAAATTCTGAAATTAAATTCAAATTAAACAACACTAAAATAATCGCACTCACAATCTTATAATATTATAATTTATACTAATATTATAAAGAGGTAAAATTTTTTTTTTTTTTTTTTGTATGAGGGAGTAATGTCTGAAACTACTAGACCGATTGAAAAAATAGTTTTACCAATAAAAAGCTACACTATCCCTGAGTAACATAGGATATAATTCATTTTCATAAAAACATCTTTTATTTCAATATTTATAGGTTAGGAAACCAATTGAAGAAAATAACAGATACTACAGCTGTTTGCTCTAATATTCCCATTAACAGCTGATTTTAAACTTAAAAGATATTATTTGTATTTCTAACTTTTAGGTTAGGTTTTTATCAAAGTGTAGAACTGAGCCTTGCTGGTTATTTTGACCTTTCTTATAACTGCTGTTATAAAATACACGAAATAATTTACCATCTTAGCTTTGGGGTTATTATTATTAGTCCTACACGTTTATTATAAAGAAAACATAACATGATTATATGTACAGAAATTTACAACGGGGTTGGCGTGCGGAGCTCGCAGGGGTTTTCCCTAGTATGTTATAAATTTATTACTGGTACATAGTGAAATCTATTCTAAATCGTAACACCTTTATTATTGATTCATTTTCTTAAACCCTTAACAAACTCTTGTTTTAATTAGTTAATTCAATAATAATTTATTACGATGAATTGGTAGCATATTGTAATTGCTTATCGGGTGTTCATAAAACCCTCTTGAAAGTTAATCCTAATACAACAGTTCCGACCCAATTGTGTAATTATATTTTATCCAAGCTTTATTTTTTATATAATTTTATAATTTCGGCTGACCTTTATGTTTAACCCTACGAACTCTGTCTTAAAACAAATGCAATTTTACATCTACTTGCATAATTTTGTTTTTTCCTCACTAACAAACTCGGCACTTTCACATTGGAGTTATTTATTTTTCCACTTTACCACTGCATTTTATATCCTTGGTTTTGATGGTTCCTGATGGGTCCCTTTTATGATTTTTGTTTGACTGATTATGTTTTAGTTGGGTAATGTATCTTCTAGTTCTGTTAATGCATTTTTTTTAATGAAGTGATTGGGGTTAAGTAAAACTGACGCACCTTGAAAAGTTCTGCCTGGGCAAGATGTCTAGATACAATCTGGAGATCGAACATACCTTGTCGCTCTAGACACCTTGCTGCCTAGGTACTTTAATAGCTTAAAGATTAGTCATTGGCAGACCCACGTCCTCTCGAAAATATTTTCCACCCATGGGCGCCCATATGATATTTTTTGGGGGGGGCTAAACTGTGGTAGGTGCTTAACACGTTCACTGCTAATTACGCACATGTGAGCTTGACACTGAACACTATGAGAAGCGGCCGACGCACAGTGCATTGCACGCCAAACCCCATATTGGGAGTATTTTTAATATACAATGCATTGCGTTCCTCGCACGCCAACTCCCATATTGGGAGTATTTTCAATACACAATGCATTACGTGCTTCGCACGCCAATTTTGAGCTAATATGCTACTGACGCACATGTGCGTCCGCTTTAAAGTATTAGTGATTATTACGTAGAAAGTTTCAAAAATAAAGTAATTTCTACTCATTTAGTCTATAAATATAAAAAATAAAAGTTCAGCTCCTAGCGTAGGAAATACGAAATTTGCGTAGCAGTGAACTTGTTAATGAGTGCCCTCCCCTCATTCGGCAAAAATGAGTCCGGGGATATTTTTGACCCCCCCAAGAAAACTTTTGAAATTTGGGAAGTCAATCTGGCTGGTCAGGTGAAATATTAACCCACACGGCATTGAATCTGTACCTTTACACCGTCAGTGAAAACGCAATGGCCTATAACACTCCTAGAGGCCGCAAAAAGTAGTGACCCAGCCATGGTTGAACTCTTGTAAAAAATAAAATATAGGCCTAAGTATTTCTCACCTTCTGCACCCGAATAGTCTGACAGAAAAGATATCGAGATAGGACACATATTATACTGTATTATTTCCTAGTTTTTAACGGACAAACAACCCCGTAAAGTTTCGGACAGTTGAATCTGGACACCCTTTATCTAATTAATTCTAGTAGGCAAGTACGTATGTTTACAATAGTCGGTTGATTAAACAAGAGTCGCATGGCCAGAGAATATGTAGAATATGCCAGAGAATATGCATTAAATTAAACGAAAATAATTTCCTGTTTTTGGCTGTGACTGTTTCAATGAAAACAACAATGTTTGTGCAACGATCTAAACAAACACATTTCACAATATACTCTGCCCTCTAAACAGTGCCTATATACACGGATGTGTTTAGTGTATTCACTTTAAAATAATAAAAACAATCGGATTTTTTGTAGATCGTAAAAGCAATTTAACTACTATTAAATTAAATGTAGAGTTATATTATTCGACTAAACTGTGATATAAACGACCTGACATTGTTTTAATTATCAAATTAAAGTGAATTATTAAATTATATACTGTGACACTATATTGAAGTGTACAAGGCAAATGCCGTGGTAAATATTTTCTACTGATTTCAAAACAAAACTGCGAATAATTTATTTTACAATAAGGTACGATTGTTTGTATTTCATTAAAAAATATATTCTTTAGTTTATTGTTTGTTAAACGATGTTACATATTTATAGATTGAAAGTTTCATACAGTCGCCATTTTGAAACGCAATATTTGATGTAATCGCTCATGTTTTTCAAAATAGACTATTGTTATTTTAAACTTTATAAAGAGTTTGAGCTCAATCGGTCAAACATTTAAGTAGATATATTATTTTGTAAAAAAAAAAAAACAGAAAACAAAAATAGCGGATACATGGAAAACGAAGCTTTCCTAGACCTATATTCATACGAACAATTTTTCTTATTTTTAGCTGTATAATCAGTTCCTGAAGTATTATCCGTTCCTCCTGAAACACTTAGTGTAATTACACACACTAATATGAAAGTAAGATCAGCATCTTAATTAAAACTAGAAGCCCCTCTAGCAGATCTGTGCTCCAGTATAAGTCGCAGATCTGTGCTAGCTTTTTGTACAGTAAAGTCTTATTATTTTGCTAAAACGACATAAATCCTCACTGTTTACTTGCTGTGGCTCTATCTAGTGTATTTACCACGAACGTAGTTTGTTGATAAGGGTTTAAGTGCTTATTCCTTGTCCTCCGTTTAGATATTAGAAACTAGGATACTGCGAAATAAAGACTGTCGGGATGCGATAAACAACTCCTAAAACTAGTTTACATTAGGTTATTATCATTTATTTAATTGCAAAAGTTTACGCGAACATTATTACGAAAGAGAAAATATAGACTCACTTTTAAATTGGTTGTTATGCCATCAACACTTGAAATTTTCAGCTAGCCCATCTAACGTAGAAAATACGTTCCGGATCTGAAGAAGAAAACAAAAACGTTGCAAACTGTTTTGTTACATCTGTAGTAGGTCAAAACATTATACTAACGCTTTTAATAAAATGTTTGTCTGTGTTAAGCACAAAATACAAACAAAAAAAGCAATGCAAGCGTTGTTTGCCCGTGCGTGCCGCTATCATTTGGAAAGAAACTCACCTCGCATATCCTTGGAGATTAAATGATGTGCCCTCTATCCACCGTCCATAAAGAAGGTTTCGATTTGGAACTGCAAGTAGACTGGGTTCCGAGATATGGTTGTTAAAAGAGCGCTGCGTAACAATAAACTTATTAAGTCACTGAAGCAGCTGGTGCCGAAGTGGCCGAGACTGGCCAGAATGTTCTAGAAACTTCCAGAATAATCTCAGAACGATCTATAATATTCCAAAATTGTCCAAACAGATTGTTCTAGAAACTTC
>JAGFPH010002623.1:93850-107027 GCA_018207615.1 Philaenus spumarius | reverse complement strand
GTCCAAACAGATTGTTCTAGAAACTTCCAGAATAATCCCAGAACAATCTATAATATTCCAAAATTGTCCAAACAGATTGTTCTAGAAACTTTCAGAATAATCCCAGAACGTTCTATAATAGTCCAAAATTATCTAAACAGATTGTTCTAGAAACTCCCAGAATGTACTAGAATATTCCAGTATGTTATAGAAACTTCCAGAATGTTCTTGAATATTCCAGAATGCTATAGAATGCTAAAGAATGTTATAGAAACTTTCAGAATATTCCCAGAATGTAGTAGATTATTACAGTATGTTATTGAAGCTTCCAAAATATTCCCAGAATGTTCTAGAATATTCCCAGAACCTTCTTGAATATTCCAGAACGTTACAGAAACTTCCAGAATATTATAGAATATTCCGGTATTTTCCGGACAGAATGTTATAGAATATTGCAAAATATTGTATACATTTTTAGAATATTCCAGAATGTTATAGAAATTCCAGAATTTTTCCAGAATGGTCTTGAAAATTCCAGAACGCTATAGAATGCTAAAGAATGTTATAGAAACTTCCAGAATATTCTGGAAAATTCAGGAATTTTTCATACAGAATCTTATAGAATATCCCAAAATGTTATGTTAACTTCCATAATATTCCCAAAATGATCTAGAATTTTCCAGAATGTTATAGAAACTTCCTGAATATTCCCAGAATGTTCTAGAATATTCCAGAATGTTAGAGAAACTTCCAGAATGTTAAAGAAACTTAAAAATTATTCCCACAATGTTGTACAAAATTTCGGAATTTTCCAGACAGAAAATTCCAGAATGTTCTAAAATATTCCAGAATGTTAAAGAAACTTCCAGAATATTCCCACAATGTTGTAGAAAATTTCGGAATTTTCCACACAGAATATTATAGAATATTCTAAAATATTATGGAAACTTGAAGAAGGTTTTGGACCATCGAAGGAACTTTCAGTTCCGGAACGTTCTAGAACGTTCTAGAATGTTCTAAAACCGGAAACTGGCTATGAATATAGAGACGCAAGACTTGACACATGACTTCTGAGTTATTTTTGGTTAGGAAAAACGTTTATATTGATTATTTTCTTTAAAGGTATACATTTATTGTTTGTATTAAATATTTTAGGCAATGTAATCGTAGGCGAGACATCAGCCTCAACATACTGGTGAGCATCATATATGTAAACCTAAATGGGAAGTATAGATTGATTTTGACGAAACTCATTACACTTTTTCGGTTCAGTGGACTGGATATTTTCCGATATTTCACTAATTAATTTATTATTCTGCGAGCGAAGTCAAGGGTACCCCTACTGGTAAATAAATAAAACAGAATACCACGGATACAAAGCAGAATAAAGTAAAACAAATAAAGAACTGTCACACACTCTTTACTCGTATCCTGGGGAACATATCACGGTTACACGCTGCTGGTTTTTACCGAAATAAATTGTCATTGTCAGTGTTTGAATTTATACCAGTAATTAGTTTTGCAGGAATAAATCCGAGACAGTAAAACAAGTTGTACTGACTCGGTAGACAAAGACATATTGCTGTGGTTGCAGATAAAACGGGGAAAGCAAAACATTTCCAGGCAACATTCCTTTGTCTGGTGTAGCACAAGTTTAGCGTAATTACAGAGACTTGGATTGTAAGCACTAGATACAGAATCGCTTTATTTGATTTAAATAGAGGAAACACATTCGTGCTCCGCAAGCCAACCCTGTTAGAACCTTCTATACATATAATCATGTTGTGTGTTTTTTTTATATATACTAGGGGAGACCCCTGCGTGCTCCGCACGCCAACCTTGATGGATGGTACCTTCTAAAAAGATATATTATTTTTTATTTATAATAAAGGTGAAGGATTAATAATAACCTCAAAACTAAGATGATAAATAATGTTAAATGTTCAAATCAAATTATTTCGTATATTGTATAACAACAGTTATAATAAAAGTTAAAAGAACCAGTAAGGCTCAGTGTTGTAGGCCTACACTTAATCAAAACCCTTACCAAAAAGTTACTAATCAATTATAATATAGGACTTTATCAATATTATCGATAAATAGGCCAACTATAATATGTCTTATTTATTTTTAATTAGGATGTAACATGTTTTTTTCTTATTTTTAAATTCCTAAAAGCAAGTTTTTATTGGGTTGTGTGTGTTCAAACATGTGTTGGTTGAGCCTAGGCCTAATTTAAAATATTATTTTGTACTAAAAGCTGGACATCCGAATCAACTGTTTTATCTGTTATTTCAATCAATTGGTTGCTATGTTAATGAATGTAAATACGTTCAAAAAGTTTGTTTCTGTCTAGGCCTAACCTATAAAATTATGTTTAATTTATTTTACCTGCCTTAACGGCAACATACACACATGATTTATGTTTTTGTGCACATCTTTGAATGATATAAGTTTCATCTTTCAATTGTTGTTTTTTAGTTTTTCATAATGATGCTTATTTATTGGTATTACAGCGGTTAGATGATATGTGTTTAACGTTCAACTTGACCCTGTGAGTTTGTTCGTTAAAAGATACTGACCACTAATGATTTTCTCTAAGCCAGCTGATTCCTTTTGCTACAATTGTGTGTTCTTAGATTCACAATCACGTGTTTTAATAATCAGCTGGATAGGGAAACTTAAAGTGATGATAAAATACGTTTAAAAAAGTTCTTTTATTACATTCTAAATGAAATTATTTCAAAAATGTAAGTAATTTGTGCAAATATAGAATGATTGATCTTTCATTTAAAACAAACCGCGTGTAAAACGGTTCGGTGGAAACCTCAAGTGAACTTTTCAAAGAAGTGCAAAGTTGAAATTTTACCCCATGTTAAATCTCCATAAGAAAAGTTTATTTTCCATTTTTGACGAAATTGACATAAATATTTTCAAAATACAAATAAAACCTGCACATATAGGGCCGCTAACCTTTGTTTTGGTACAACCCGCAAGTAAATCGGTCCAGTAGAACGGTCAGGCTCACTGTCGTTAGTTTTGCAAAAGTTTTTTAGTATATAAAATATATATAATAAAGGTAGGATTAATAATAACCGCAAAGCTAAGATGGTAAATAAATTTAAATGTTCAAATCAAATAATTTCGTATATTTTATAACAGCATTTATAATAAAAGTTAAAAGAACCAACAAGGCTCAGGACTTTACTAATAAAAACCTAAGCTAAAAGTTAGAAATACAAATAATTGCTTCAAAGTTTAAAATCAGCTGTTATTGGAAATATTAGATATTAGGGCAAACAGCTGTTGCATCTGGTATTTTATTCAATTGGATGCTATGGTAATAAATGTAAATGCATGTGTTGGTTCATTAGTCTTGCCCTAACCTAAGAATTTTGTCCGACTAAATTTACAAATATTGAAATAAAAAATGTTTTTATCAAAATGAATTCTAGCCTTTGTTATTCAGGGATAGTGTAGGTTTTTATTAGAAAAACTATTTTTTCAATCGGTTCAGTAGTTCCAGAGATATTACCCCCTACATACCTACAAACAAACAAATTTTGTCTTTTTTAATATTAATATAGATATAACTATTGTAAAATAAGCTTTCTCATTTGATGAAAACCGACCAATTGCAAGGGTTTACGAAACATCTAAGAAAATATAAGCGGATTTGAAGGCTGTGGTAGAACACTGAAATCTACAGAAATCCCAATGCTGTCATTACCTTCTTCTCGAAACAAGTCTGTCAAAAGTTATGTGCCTTCAAACGTGACAAATTTGAGTCATTTCATTGCGTCTTCTCGGTCGCCATCAGCTGGTATAGACGAATACAATTTTAAAACGGTGTTGGCATACGTCATAAACGTTTTTGGACATATTTGTAAATATTAAAGTTTAAAACATTTCCTTTCCGATGGTAAGTTTTTTTTTTATCGAGATTAGATAACTTTTAGTGAGTGAAACTTTGAAAACGAGTTGTCTGAGGCCACTCAATTGAGTGCTCTGCCATTCAGAGTGGTCTACCACTTTAAGGGTTAAATTTTGTATCATCCTTTGTATCGGTACAACAATATTTCAAATTCATTTACACCTTAACACATCTTGTCCATTGTAAAATTTAAATCTAAATAAACGGTACCAGGAACTGGCACATACTTTCTCACAAACATATTTAAATAGATTCACTGTGACTTGTAGGGTGGGGTAGGAGAGGTGATTATTTATTAAAGTTGGAGATTAACTAATAAATATTATTTGTATTATCTAGAGAGAAAACTATTCTATCGATTTCGAACAAATTTGCACCAAACACGTCAATTAGGCCTTTATAGATGCACGAAAAAAGGTTTTGAATTTTTTTTTAAAACAACCCACTTTATATCCAAAACACCCCCAAAAATCAGTTATTATTATTATTATTAGCTAAACAAGAATTTTTAGAAATATACGGTTTCGTGCATATGGTAGGGTACGTTAAGGGCTACAAACAAGCCAAATTTGATCAAAATCGTTAGAGCCGTTTTTTTGTAAAAAAATAATAACTGATTTTTTGGGGGTTTTTTGGCGAAAAAGGGGGTTGTTTTTCAAAATTTTTCAAAACCTTTTTTCGTGCATCTATACAGGCCTACTGTATGGATGCACGAAAAAATGATTTGAAAAAATTTGAAAAACAACACCCTTTTTGGCCAAATAACCCATAAAAATCGTTTATTATTATTATTAGCTAAACAAGAATTTTTAGAAAGATACGGTTTTGTGCATATGTTAGGGTACATTAAGGGCTACAAACAAGCCAAATTTGACCAAAGTAGTTAGAGTTGTTTTTTTTTATAAAAAAATAATAACTGTTTTTTTTTTGCCAAAAAGGAAGTTGTTTTTCAAAATTTTTCAAAACCGTTTTTCGTGCACCTATACAGGCCTACTTTACATGTATGGTGCAAATTTGCTTGAAATCGATCAAATAGTTTTCGCTCTAGCTTTGTATACATACAGACAGGTATTTTGTAAAAACAACTTTTTAGGGCTTAGGGGGCCCCAAAACGGATATTTCCACAAAAATCTCAACATCGATTTGTTTGCGATCACTATACCTTTTCTATACTATAGTATAGTGAGAAAGTAAAATTAGAGGTTCCACAAAGTACACTAATTTAACACAACGTACAAAAGTAGGACATGGAATGTCCATTTCAGAGGTATTACCAGTTAAATGTTTTCAACACAACTTACAAAATGAGGAAGCACACTGTAAAATTCATAGCTATCGTGGCGTGACTATAACGATACAGCTATTGAGTTTAAAAGCCTTTGAATTTACCACTGCCTATTTTATTTCGTCGATTTCTTCTTTTTTTAAGATCAGCTGTTACGTTAACTATTACTTTAATATCAACGTGTGTAATTGATACGTGTGTAAACCAAAGAAAAAGAAGGAATCACCGATGAAATCAAAACGTCTAACTTTAAGCGTCTCGTTTATTTTACCTGAACCAAAAAAGTGGTCGGTGCGACTAATGCAGGGTTTTCAATAACATGTATACTATATACCATCAAAAATTATACTAACAACATTATGAATTGTATAGTTAATTACATGCTTATGTATTTCAAGTTTATTAAAGTGAAACAATCTTATGGCCCGTTCGGAACTTTTTGCGTGGGTATTCCAATGAAATCTCGCGCACCGTACCGTAACCATTGTATTTTAGATGCGTGTAGTTTAAGGCTGTATCACACTTACAAAATAAGAAAGTAATTATGTATGGGTTAATTCAATAGCTGTATTTGTTAATTTAGTCACGACAAGTACCGATGAAATGGGCATTGTGCTTCCTCATTTTGTAAGTTGTGTTAAAATAGTTTACTTGGTAATACCTCTGAAATAGACATTAAACTTCCAAATTTCGTAAGTTGTGTTAATAATGTGCTTGTGATACCTCTAAAATCGACATAGTTCTTTCTTATTATTTTTTTTTGTAAATGTCTAAATTTCCTAACTAGCTTGCTATCCATGGTAATGAATGCAGATGCATTAAAGAAACGTTTGTTGGTTCAACCTAAAATTATGTTATTATTATTTGACTATAGACAATCATGTTTATATGTAATGTTTTAGATTTAAATTGTAGGACAGGATAAAAATAATGATCAAATTTTGGATTAGGCCTACATCAACATAACCTACGATTTATATTATGACAGTTTTTCATTCTGTCGGCAGTCCCACGACTGATTTCTTTTTTGAAGTGATAACTTCTATTGGCCCGTTGGGCACTTTCGCTTGACTATGTTTCTGAAATCTCGCGTCACGCAAACGTTTTTCGTAGACATAAGTCAGAGCGTGAAGAGGAAATAGGCGATACATAGTATATACAGACAAGTAAGCGCGTGGAGAGGGAATAGACGATACATATTATATAATAATACGTTATTATAATTATTATAATCTCTTATATAAAATGCAATGTCCTGACTGATGATCAACGCAGAGCCGATTCTATTAAAGCTAGAGACTTGAAATTTGGAAGGTACATCCGTCCAATAATGTAGAGGCGTACTAAGAAAGGATTTTGCAAAATTTTGAATTTAAAGGGTAGAAAATGCGAAAATTCATCCCTCCCATAAGCAGCCATATAACATGAAACAGCTGATTTGTATTTATTAATGTGTCATTCTGGTTACTATGGTGATTATTCCAAACTCTTTCAAAAAAAGTGTGTTGATTTTATAATAATAGGCCTAACCTAAAATTGTGTTAAACCTTTGGTCCAAATAAGCTGTTTTATTTATAATGTGTAACAATAATATAATGTTAAATTGTAATATTAAATGTTTTAATTATTATATTTCATAGGTTTTTAAGGCCTAACCTAAAATTTTATTAAACTTTTGATTCAAATCAGTTGTTTTTTTAATTATGTGTAACAATCATTAGGCCTATGTTGAATTACACGGGATACGAATTACAGGATGTTGAATTACACGGGATACGAATTACAGGCTTTCAAAGTTTCAAATTAAGCAATAGCGAAGCATTGCCGGGTCCACTAGTATTAATATATTACAATAAGTATGCGAAAAATAGTGACCATTATAATGTAAGCATTATTTATTTAGTGACTAATGATTTTGGGTGAGGTATTAGTGTAGCCTATACACTCTACATAAAATTCTTAAAATAATTCAATATGTAAGGGATAATTATAATAATTATTGTTATAATTATTATATTTGTGCGTATAATATTACAATTATTATATTAGTATATTATAATATTATAATTATGCAATTTCAAAATATGGTATAATATTTTTTAACAATATATTGACTTAATTTGTTTACCTTTATTATCCTCTAATATTAATACTGATAAAAATATAAATCGGTCATAGAAGTTATCACTTCCAAAGTGTGGTCTTAAGCACACCCAATGTATTTTTTAAGCTTTTCACTTCGTTCAAACGTACAGGGTTTCTTTTAAAATAAAAAAGCATCACGAAAGTATATTTTCGTTTCACTCATTAACTTTGAACACATTTTCAGACGGAATTACCTTTTATAAGAGTATTTTGGAAATCTTATGTATCTCGAAATACTATTACTCGACTTAATAGTATTGATAACATTCAACGTTATTCCTGGATTAAGATTTAAATATTTCAAAATGTAGAAAGATATTATTTCGAATACCATGCTGTTTAAAGTTTTATACCATGTTTTACAACTGGAATTGTTTTCTTTGAACCTTCTTAAAAATTAGAATTTCAAACAATATATCCGTCTGGAAAACTATTGTTTTATTTAAGAAAGAAAGTTTATCTAATAACATTGGAAACATGAAGTTTGAAAACATGAAGAATTTGTATAATGAAATTTAAAACCGAAAGGAACTTTTTCTGGAGAATCATGTATCTGATGAAAATTGTTTAAAATACTGAGTTGATAAGCAGTTAAAACTACATTTATTTGACAATATCGTTAAATATAAAATAAGTTATAAGCTGTTTATGTCAATTTAAAACCACTGCATTTGTTATCCGATGCATGAAGAATTTACTCAAAACTTGGTACCAAAAAACTAACAAACTTGTTAGTTTTTTGTGAGACACTCTATTATGAAACATTCTATTCCGATACGCATTTCCTGAAACGCACTATTGTGAAACGTTCTATTCCGTCAGTTTGAAAGAAGATTTGGTCTTGCCGAGATTCGAACTAGCAGAGTCCATCACCATAGACTTACGCCTTAGTCGGTTAGGCCACGAACGCATTGCTAGTTTAGTATAATTGAGTTGGGTATATAAGTGTAACAGATTGTCCTACGACATAGGCTTAATCCGTTAACGTTAACACATCGTATAGTTTAATTGGTAATACCTCTGAAATGGACATTGTGCTTCCTCATTTCGTAAGTTGTGTTATAAACTTTATACTTCTCCCGTGTGGTCTTAAGTACACAATTTACATTTTTGAATAATGTAAGATATTTATTTAATATACTACCCAGAAAGGCGATTATTTATAATATCTACTTTTATAAAAATCTTGCATACGAACTTTATAAAAGTCTTCTTTGTCAACTGAAGATTGTGTTAAAAGAAACTAATACATATTGAAATACAAAGTACCAAATAACATTTTTTAATCGAAGATAGATTGTTCCTGACAGTATTCTTCGTTATTGATAAATATTTAGACAGAGACAATATGTGTACAAATCTAGCGGAAAATATAAACGTTGTATTATAAATAAAGATTTAATGCAATATAAATTGCCTTGTAAAATTTGCTGGCAGCTGTAACACATTAAGTTGTAAACATCATTCTGCTATGGAGCATTTCCCGCTTGGACTGCTCGCGCTGAGGATGGGTAATGGTTTATTAAGTGGACATCATTGTGCAATTAAATTGTAATTACGAACAATGTTGCAATTAGACAAAGGGGTCGTGATTTCGGAGTACATTTCTCGTGGTGTTCGGTCTAGCTAACTGAAATTTCTAATGAATCCAAGAAACTAATAATTCGTCGTTTGTACTGTAATTATAAAAAAAAGAATAATTCGACCACGCAGCTGAACGTGAGTTGAACAAATTTCCAAAATTAAGTAAAAGCCTATGTTTTATGGTTTCAACCAACAATTTGGGAAATAGGTCTATTCACGACGGTGCCATATAGCTGCCTTTGTGTACGAAATATTTTAGTGGAATATGTTTGCTACTAAGCCCCCAGCTTCGACTCGCGCGCTCCTTCGTTACGGCCTCGGGTTATGAGCTTCGCTTCGCTCGCAGCGTAAAACTCGCCCGCCGGCCTCGATGGGAAGATGTTACCAAGGTAAAATCCAGCATGTGGCTTAGAACCGGGTTACTTTTATGGTATTTTACGTTTTGATCTATTTTGGATGAACCAAGAGAGCTAATGGTCGCATAAAAAAAAAACAAAATGTTCAGAAAAACATCCCGCATTTACATGTTTAGAAAAAACTACAAAAAATCATTCTCGTAAGAAAAATCTCGAAAAATAGTTACTTTCGGTCAAAAATCGTGCTTATGGTTGTTGGATTTTTTTGGCTAACAAACTCGTCTGAGCGACGAAGACAACCAACAGTCGAAAACAAAAGCGCTTGATTCGAAGCTGGAACTTAGGTACAAACAAATAATCCTACTAATATATTTGGCATATATTTAGCGCCTATGTGAGTAGACCGATTTCCCAAATTGTTGGTTGAAACCCTAAAACATATAAATTTAATTTTGGAAATTTGTTAAACTTGCGTCGGTGGTTAGGCTGCGTAATGGAATTATTTTCTTTATAATGATGGCATACGTCTGAACAAAAATACAAAAAATATCTGTCCATCATTATAAACTAGTTTTAAAACCTGAAAAACGGACAAACTTTGTGTTATGAGATCCATGATTTAATTCGTTAAAACTATAAACATATCTTTAAAATCTCCACATTTAACTTTAAACTAACCTATAAATAATCGTAAATATAAATACAAACTAAATAGTAGGAGCAAATACACTTGAATCGATAACCAATCAAATAGTTTCAAAGAGATTGCAATAAAGTTTATGCTCCGTATATTTGATTTACAAGTGATTCGGTTAAACGATCTGTTATAAAAGTATATTTGAAAAGCATTTCGCCCTTTAACCTCAAACAGATCGCAATAAATGTCTGTAACCTCTATTCCAGTGTTCCGCCCCGTCTCTGTAACAAACGAATGTTGCAAAGTAGAAACAAAATTAGATTAGGTCCTTGAGCAGTAAATTGCGTCAGTCCGTGTAACTGTATTTTCTGACAGAATAAATTGTGGCGTACGTCATGAGCCGGTGTGGTCCGACTGCGCTGGGCTTGAAATATAACCGTAGAGGGGGGAAATGACTTTAGCCCTTAACCGTGGGTATTACGGGGTAAACGAAAACAAGAAAATAATATCAATTGTATAAAATTCAAAGGGTGGGGAATTGTTCGCAATCTTTTGAGAGAACGTCGTTTACTTTATGAACATTATTTAAAACCCTTTGGCTCCCGACATCCAATTTTTCATATGTTTCAAAAATCCCAACCATTATCTGTTATGTATCTGCATAAAATCCCAGGCTCAATTAAGCAAATGTTTAGTGTTTCGCAAACAAATATATATTAAATTTAATTACTGATCAATTTTGATGATTTTTTAAATTTTGTTTGGAATGAAGTGTTCTATAAGGTAGTACCTTTTAAAAATAAGTGAAAATTCATGTTAGATATGAAATGTTTTAAATTTTTACTTGCAAAAAAAAAAAGAATTTAAATTTGTTTACTTCATTCTTGACAATTACACAACAAAAAATATCTAGAACAATTTTGCCCACATAACATAATTTTACACTTAAAAATGAACAAAAAAATCAAATTTCATTACATTATATTGAAAAGTGACAGAGTTTCTAAGGTTTTTTTTGTAAATTAGGCTACTACAGAACATAACCAGTTCTGCGGTTTGTTGTACGTATATAGTCATAAGAATATACACGTCACTAACAAGTGAATGTACTCGCTTCATAATCACAATTTACAATAAAGATAACTAAAAATGCCAAAACAATCACGTACTACAACATAATATATGGGCCATAATCAATGACAACACACAAATCAAATTATTTACCATGACAGATGACAAAGCACAGCCACGTCTATCACAATTATCTTCGTTGTAGTGAACATAGAGGTAATTTATAACGTAAGTAAATATCATAGAGGTAAATAGAACAGTTCTTTCCAATTCCATTGATATATAATAAACATAGATTCACTAATGATTTGTATTTTATACACTCCTCAAAACAATTAAAGGATCACTACTTTGTAACGATCGTGTACAAGAATAAGTTTTATGATAAATATAATAATTTTACCTTTGGTAGTGGACAACTTTGATAAGAAACAACAGAGGTTGTTTTTGTCTCTTGGCTTTGGATTAGTATAGATAATTCTTATCTTTTTGTTAACATACCGAAACAGGAATGGAAAAGAGCATGATTCCAAGTACTAACCAGTTGTCAATCGAACTTACAAGTTGCAGTTTACTCATTTTCTGTTTGGTTCCTCATGTTTACGTATCATGGCAGGTGTTAGAAGATTTCTTTCTGACAATGATGTCACTAGGGCTGTCACATGGATTGAAGGTGGTGTTTCTCAACGTCAGGTGGGTCGAAGGTTAGGTGTAAGTCAATCAGTGGTTTCAAGACTTTGGAACCGCTACCAACAACTAGAGACTATCCATAGGAGGCCAGGTGAAGGGCGGCGGAGGTCCACTTTAGCCCAAGAGGACAGGTATTTAAGTCTAAGTGCCCTCAGACGCAGATTTTCAACAGCCAGGGAGCTACAAAATGAGCTAAGTCGAGCAACGTGGACCCAAATTTCCGACCAGACTGTGCGAAATCGACTTCGGAAAAGTGGATTGAGATCTAGACGACCAGTCCAGGTACCTCGGCTTACAGCATTTCACAAAAGAGAAAGAATGCAGTTCGCTTGGACACTCAGACGTTGGCAGCTAAGGCATTGGCGTAAAGTACTCTTTTCTGATGAGTCTAAATTTACTCTTTTTGGTAATGATGGTCGGGCCAGAGTATACAGAAGAAGGAATGAACGTTTTATTCCCTGCTGCTTGTCTTCAAGGGTCCCATTTGGAGGTGGATCAATAATGGTGTGGGGTGGAATAACACTCAATGATCGTACAGACCTTGTAGTCATCCGCAACGGTTCCCTGAGCGCCCAAAGGTACGTTAATGAGGTGTTGGATGTCCAGATACGTCACAGAGCAGAAGCAGGAGGGCACAATTTCAATTTTATGCATGATGGGGCCCGCCCCAACGCTGCAGGGATCGTGCGTCAGTACTTACAAACCCACAATATCACCATTTTGGGGTGGCCCGCTTGCAGCCCGGACCTGAATCCCATCGAACATGTCTGGGATCAACTGGTAAGAAGCATCCGAAGCCGTCAAAACCAACCCACCACTTTGGATGAGCTGGAAATCGCTCTTCGAGAAGAGTGGGAGCGTTTGCCTCAAGAAAACCTCAGGAGGCTCATAAGAACCATGCTCCGGCGAATCCAAGCTGTAATTTCTGTCCGAGGAGGAAACACAAGATACTGAACCATTAATTGTAACACAAAAACAACTTTTTGTTTACTTTTGATTTCAATAATTAAAGGGTTTTCATTTTGATTTTGGTAGTTTTTTTCATTTTCTCACGTATACCCAATACACAACAAAAAATATTTCAATAATTTAGCATGGATTTGGTAGCCATTTGCATTGCCTTTCAAAATAATATAACACATAATAAGTTTTTTTACTGTTAAAATAATTACAAGCTCGTAAAGAAGTGATCCTTTAATAATTGTTTTGAGGAGTGTATGAATTTTTTCTGAACGTCCTAAAAATCGGATGTCGGGAGCCAAAGGGTTAACATCAAGTTGAATGCTGAAGTGACGCGGGTATATTTTGATTTTGAAAGATAGGCTTCCAAGGTCAGAAACACTAATTATGTACTTGGTCTTCGGACATTTGTTAAGCTTTGAAAACGGACATCTGTAAAGCTCCCGAAACGTCGGCTGTACGCAACGCAAACAATTTCAAACCTAAATTACTCAAACACCGTACATTTTAACAAGAACAATCATATACCAACACAG